>JAWDGP010003471.1:275000-368272 GCA_033675545.1 Elysia crispata
AAGGTATCAATACTTCAGCATCAGCGCGCATAGGCTGAAAAGTCACAGTAACACCTCGTCAAATCAGTATCTCCCGTCCAGCACATCGATCTCCTAGTTCAGCTCAAGACTCATATCGTAGTCTCTCTCGAAACATCCTACTTTTATACCATAATATATATTACTAATAATCTCAATACAACAACCTACACGAATACTAAATGCTTTCTCAAAGGACATTAACAATCCACTTAGGCGCATGCGAAACTACCAACATGTAGAGAATTCCATATGAGTCATACGCAAAATACCTGACGTCATAATCTTGAAACATCCAGTGCCAGGGTACCCCCGAAGACCCCACGCTTCTCATTTGCATAATAAAGCCGTATCCAAGATTCCATCATTCTAGCATGCAAGTCAAGTGACTGAGGGACTCGTGCATTCAGCTCCCACATTCTGAGACTCTTTGATATATTCCAATTTCATATGAAAGTTCTGAAAATACATCGCCCATGTGTATTAACAAACTTAGCAGAGTTTAAGTAATTTCAAGGATGATGGTCTGTCATGAGCACGAAAGGATTAATTACCCAGACGATCGCCAGGCACTCCTTCTCTCGTAACTCACTGAGTAGGGCTTTTCATCATGCATTAAAACAGTACACATTTGTCCGAGTTTGGTTCCGGAAGTCGCAGGATCGGCCTTTGTGTCAGCACATCCCGCAAACTCTGGAACGCACGCTCTGAGGCTCTATCCATCTCATCTCAGTGTGTTTGGCTGTCTTTTCTTCAAAAAGTCAGTCTGGACAAAGCTGGGCACTTACTCCCGGTAATGGTTCTGAAGTCCCATGAAGGAACGGACTTGCTTCTTGATGGTATGACGGGAAACTTCATTGATCTTCCTCACATTGTCTTAATGAAGCCATTACATACCTCCGCTCAGTCGAAAGCCAATGAAATCAATATTGTTGGTCTCTTGGATGTACTTGCTGGGTCGGATAGTGACCTTCGCTTGTCGGAGACGTTAGAAGAGGTTCCGCAAGATCTTAATATGATAACTTCAGTTTTGCTTTTAGACGAGAATGTCGTCCCAGTATTAATTATAAAGGACATTATCCATGCCTCCGATGATGCGATTCATAGCTCTCTTAAAAGTAAATCCATTGCTGTCATTCTAAATCTCTGCTTGATTTGGTATTGTATCACGTCGATATTTCCAGGATCTGGTGTAAAGAGATCACTGAACTCATCCACAAGCCCAGGTTATTACCCTCCAAACCCTCTTTCTGCCGAATTTCATTCAGCTCGAAAAGCTCTTTATCAGCATCATCTTCCTCGACTGCGAGACAAACAGCTATCATTCTCTGTTGGTTCGGCTCATTATCTCCAGTGATGCACTTCTTCAACAGGTTAGTATGGAATGTTTGTTTTTTTATATTCTTTTCCAATTTTCACCCTATAATCTTTTAGACCGTCCATACTTTCCACTTCATTAGGTCCTTTCGATTGCTTCAAGAGCTTTTTGGGATCAGTCGACAGCAATAACAATACCATATTTCCATGTCGAAATTTCCTTAATTTTATTTTAGCGTCATAAGGCTTTTCCCTTTGCTTTGGGCTTTCTCGAGCTCTGCTCTAGTCAATGGAAGGTAGCATCCATTTCTCTCAAGTCAAAAACATATTGATAGCTTATCTTGACCTCTGGAGTGACCACGTCTTCAGTCCACAAATCTTCCATAATGCATGTTCATCGGTCTGCGCACAGTCATAGAGCAGCTCAAATGGAGAAAATCCTGTTGACTCGAGAACTTCCCGATACTCGAACAGCAAAGCATTGATAAATCAGTACCATTGCCATGGCTGCTCCGCACAGAGTTTCTCCAGCATAGACTTAAGTATTCCATTGAATATATCTACCAGGCCATTACACATTGCAGTCTTATGGTGTCGTCGTCATGTGGCGAATGCGTAAAAGGCGAATCAATTGTTCTATGCACTCTGGTACAAATTGCATGGCCAAGGGATTTCTTCCAGAATTCCAAGTCGACTTAACATATCTACTAACGCTTCTACTAATGCATGGGTATCGATCTTCTTTAGTACTATGGCCTCGGGGATATCCTGTTGCTTAGTCTACCGAAGTCAGGATATTTCACTTGGAAGTGAAATCGGACCAATTAAAGCCACAGTGACTCTTTTGAAGGATACTCTATAAGTGGTATACTATGCAGTGGAACTGTCGGTACTTTGTTATTTTTTATAGTGCGCTGGCATATATCACAAGATTTACAATACTGGTTTTTCTCCTCGAGAGGTGCACTGTCAATAAAGAACTCCCCTTTTAAGAAGTTCCACTTGTTTTCCTTTGATTTCGAAAGGCTCTTCTCGATCTCTACAGCGATCAAGAGTGGTATCAGATGATTGTAGCTCACTTCTCACGGTCTATGATAGCCAAATCCACTTTCTCTGCGACCTTAATGGCGAGGGAGGAGAGGGAGAGTTGTGCAACCTTCTGTTGAAGTTTGTCTTCTTTTTGTTGCTGCGTTCAACTCCAGCCTCTTCAACTCTAGCTCATGGGCTCATCTCGTATCCGTTTCTTTTAAACGCCCTCAGTCTGCTTTAAAATTAAGTCGTGCTTGGTGTTCTATCTTTATGTCGCAAACTCCATGACTGTCACATTTGCACTGAGCTTGATAATACAACTGCTGTTTCCTACATTAATAAATGGGAGGTAATCACTCCTTTAAATGCATTAAACTTAGCAGGCAATTGATTTTATGGTGCCAATTCAAAAGGATATGGCTCTCAGCTTGTCATATCACTGGAAAGGCTAATGTTTCTGCTGATAGATATAGCCGTAAACGATCTATTCGCACGGAATGGTCCCTTAATGTTGAGACTTTTCAAGCTTTTTGCGAACGATTTGGAACTCCTTTAATAGATTTGTTTGCCTCACGCACAAATCACCAACTACCCAGGTACATGTCTCTGTACCCTGATCCTTACGCTGCAGCTATCAATGCGTTTTGTCAACCATGGGATGAGTTCGTTTATATTTTCCCACCATTTAACCTGATACCCAGGGTGTTTAAGAAATTGTTGGACGACAAGACGGAGAAGGCACTAGTTGTGGTACCACTGTGGAAAACTCAAGCTTGGTTTCCAAAGATGGGGAGGCAACAGACGCTCCACTGCATCTAAAACCATCGAAAACCCTCTTAACTTTACCATCGGAAAAAGCCGCAATACATCCTCTGTATCCAAAACTCAGTTTGCTGGCCTTCGTCTTGTCAGGACGAAGATGACGAAGAAAGGCATGTCTCCTGCTACCCTCAATATTATTTAAAACATTTGGAGAGAGAAAACACGAACCCAATATAATATTTATTTGTCATGATTTGCCACATTTTGCAAATCTAACAACTTGAATCCTCTGGTACTCGATGAACATGTGACTTTAGAGTTTTTATCAGATATGTTTCAGAAAGGCTAAGGTTACAGTACAATTAACTCGGCGCGAGCTGCGTTTTCTAGTGTCAATGACACGGGTTCTGAGCCGCTGGTGTGTAGATTTATGAGGGGAGTCTTTTATTTACGACCTGCTAGCCCGCGATACTTTTCTATCTGGGATGTTTCCATTGTGCTAAACTATCTTTGGCGCCTTGTACCGGTGGCGAATCCTAGCCTCCACATGCTGAGTGCTAAGCTGGTAACTCTCTTAGGCCTTGTAACTGGTCAACGATGCCAAACACTTCATGCCCTGGACATAGAGTATATGCATCTCTCCGAGAGTAAGGCTGTGTTTCACATTGAACCCTTGTTAAAGTCTAACTCGCCGAAATCCCCGGCAAGAGCTTTAACTTTTTGTGCTTATCGAGAAGACAGGCGTATTTGTGTCATCAAGTGTATTACACATTACTTAAAACGGATTAAACATCCGCGTACATCGACTAAACTCTTTATCAGCACTCTCTCACTCCATGATGGGGTGACAAAAGATACTCTGGCAAGATGGTTAGAGATTATTCTTTGTAAGACTGGTATGGATGTAAGTATATTGAAGCCCCATAGCACTAAAGCTGCTGCATCCTCGGCAACTTTCAAAGGCACTGATATCTCAAACGTCTTGAAAACTGCTGGCTGGAAAAATGAATCCACCTGTGCAAAATTTTATAAAAGACCTATCTCTTCCGATTGCGCCAGTGCACAGTTTGCCAAAAGGGTGCTTAATTCGAAACCTGTCTCGCTGTGAAGTCTCAGCTGTATTCTATGAATAGACAAGGACGACAGAATATTTAAATTAGACGAGACTTACTTGTAAGGTGAAGTATAATTATGATTCTGTAGTCCTGACGTATTCATAGAATTCAGCTCCCTCTCCATCCCTCCCTGTGGTTATATCGTTGTAAATCTGTTAGAGAGCTCTTGGGATTTTTTCTTACTCGAATCATGGCTGTTTCCTGATCTTCACTGCCATTTGAGATAGCTTCCTCATTTTAAAGTGTGGTTCTGCGCATGTCGGGTCACTCCATCTCAGCTGAATTCTATGAATACGTCAGGACGACAGAATCATAATTATACTTTACCTTACAAGTAAGTCTCGTCTATTTTATATATTCTTCGACAATAATAATCGATTCAATTTTTACATACCGCAACCTCTGAAGCGTACAAACAAGCATGTCAAGGTCTATAAATCATATTCTCACCGTAACGTAAGTTACTCCTATAAACAGATAATATGGGCGATAATCGTTATGTAACTGTTATATTCCTGTTCTGTTAGTTTAAACAAACATAGGGTTCCTATAGTTGAAACATAAACTCTTTTTCTCTGCAAGAATTATTTCCTCATCTCATTAACATGATTCTTAATAAGTAGCACTGAAGACTACTAAATTATGAATGAAAATCTCCAGCATAAAGTAGGTCTATTCGTAAGTTAGGCTGAAAACTTCAATCCAACATTAGTCTCCTTAGGTCCCTTCCTCGATTAAGTTTAAATTGATTTATTAAACTTAAGGCCTAATTTAAAAAAAAAACCTCATCAATATGCACAATGGCTTAGATATACTCCCTATGATTAGCATTTAATATTAAACAACGATACAGAATTATACTCACTTCCAATATCAAATGTTCAAATGTCATGTCAACGTCAGACATCTGGCTGAGACTTTCTCTCGTCTACGCGCAGTTCGGCCTCTTGAATCTAGGTGAGGAAAATGCTCTATATATTATATAGGTATATCGAACAAAGATTTTCTAAAGACCACCGATCAGAGAAATAGCAATCTCCCTACCTGTCTACTTTAATGGGTGAGGGGATAAAACATTAATTCGAAAGTACCGAATTTACCTCGTAACATCGCTCACACACTGACAAACACGCTAGATAAAAATCTTCTCAATTTACAAAGACGATATCGTAGTAACCACATGTGCACTGACAAACTTTCACTTGTGCAAATCTCAAACAATGTACATGTATGTAGTTCAAAGGCAGATATAGAATCAAAGTAAACCTTATCAGTGTCAAACATCGAAACTGACACCATGGGAGAGTCTCCTCCGATGCAAAATTATCGTTTACAGGGAGTTCGAAGACATTTTATCTCCTGTCAACGAGTCACTATTAGCGCCTGTGATGTTATAGCATCAGTACCGAGACCACCTCAAAAGCAAGACCTGCAATTAATAAACTGTGTTAAACGACCATCAATATAGAGGCGAACGTTCTCGAAGCCAGGATATCCGCTGTTATTGATAGAGAGCAGTATGCAATGCTTTGGATGAACGTGAAAAAGAATTTATAGGACAAATTATTTTAAGTGAGGGGATGCGTAATGCATTGGGCTGCAATTTGATCTATTGACTTGCTCACCGTTTGTAGGTGCGTACTTTTTGGGTTGCGGATAGACTAGATCTATTCGTACAAATTTCTTTTGAGTTGTGTAATGTTTATATTCAAGCCTAAGGTCTGTTTTCTTTCTTGAACATAGTTTGCACTGTGAGAAAAGTATGCTTGAACGTGTGCGGTTTAAATTCTTCTGGAATCTTTCACTTTGTCCTAGCATGATGATGTTTTTGTCACTCCTTGTTTAACTTGGTCCTGATTGGTTGCTATTTTACAGCGTATTAATCATTACGTGTACCAAGAATGTTCTCGTATGATTTATTAATTCCTTTTCTGGATGATTCGATGAGATTTAGTATAAAATAAGAATCGAAATAGTGTTCAGTAAGTCAACTTTTTGTGACCTGTGAGTCAACGTACAGTGATTATAAAGTCAAACTGTTTGAAATTTTTACTAGCGGACTTCACTTATTTTCTACGGATGAGTCGAGTGATTGGTTGTTTATTTTCATAGCCTGCCCCAAGACAAACAGAGCCAAACAGATAACACAAAATCTGTTACATTTCATTAAATGTGCGCCTACTTAGACATTCGATAATACTAAAATTGTCGTCTTAGTCAGTTGTATGACTTGACAAACATTATTAAATCTTTGGTCTTAGAATGCCATTCATTATGGACAAATTAAAATAGTTTATGCCGATACTCATGGTCTTGCATTTTTTTGCTTTCGTTATACACCATGTATTTTACCAGTGGTTTCAGCCAACTTACCATCGTTTCCCTTTTCTCTCATCTATAATTCTCTCTCGTTGTAGACCTGTTTGCTCTCACTTTTTTTTAACCTGCTCTTCTCTCACTATCTGCCTGGTCTAACTGTCTCTCTCCATTTAACACCCCTTCCATGCCCCTTTTTATTTGTCTTTCTTTTCTCTATCGGGTTTTGATCCATCGTAATCAGTATATTCATAAATTCAGCCATAATTTTGCTAAACTATACTGAAGTCTTGAATAACTGTATTATTTTATTATGAGCTCAAATGAGGCTGAGTGGGCTGCGTCGCATTGAAACTCTCGAAAATTTAAATGTATTATTTGTCCTTCCAGATTAACGAGGAAGAGAGTAGCTTTTGGTTTGCGATTTATGATTTCTTATTTCCAGTCTTGATTCTTTGTTCTAAAAGTTCAAAACAAACCAACAGATCTAGCAAACTCATTGTTCTATGATAAAGACCTCTTGTCAGACAGGTACCATAACTCATGCCGAAGACTTATTTTTAAGCCACTAACTAGACCTATCAGTGTTGAAAGCTCAGGCTAGATTGTGTTTATCCCTACCCACAAGCTGACCATTCCTCTCCTAAACTACCATTCCTTCAAAAAAAAAACAAACGCTCTTTGTACCTGAAAAATCGCTCTTTAAACTCTTTTAGCATCACGGGCAGCATGGTTGGCATATATGGTGGCGCACTTCCAGGTTTAGGACAAGCGAGTACTCTGGGCTACTGCCATGGCAGCGTGTCAATCACTTCCCCAGCTGCGGCGCCATCACCCGTAAGGATGCCCTGTGTCGAAACTTCCGAAAGATGCGCATCGTGCACGGATCCAGCGTTTACAGTTTCAGGTATTCCTATAAGGAAGTTTGATTTATTTGCCGGCAGTTTGAAAAATGGTCTTAGGTCCATCAAGAGAATTATCTGTTTTTAAAACATATAAAGGAATGTTTTTTGTTTTTTTTTAAACATATAAAGGAGTGGGTTTTTTTTTTGTTGTTGTTTTTTTTAAAATTTTTTTCCCACTGGCGTTGAAATTTTCAAATTTCATTCTTTCGTTTGAATATAGCAAAATTTTCTGATCACCTTATGGATTTCCTGGTGGTGAGATGCAATGTCACTGAGAAAAAATGTCCACACTTATTTTAACCCTATCATACTCTCTCTCTCTCTCTCTCTCTCTCTCTCTCTCTCTCTCTCTCTCTCTCTCTCTCTCTCTCTCTCTCTCTCTCTCTCTCTCTCTTTCTTTCTTTCTCTCTCTGTCCATCTCTCTCTCTTACTTACTCATTCACTCCCCCTCCTCTCTCTCTCTCTCTCTCTCTCTCTCTCTCTCTCTCTCTCTCTATCTCTCTCTTCTCTCTATCGATCTATCTATCTATTTACATGAGTTTGAATATAAAACATATATTCTCTCGAACTTTATGAAAATAACGATGTCGATCCATCTCTTTCACTCTCTCCCAGTCTTTTGTCCAAGCTGATTTTACGAGCTTCGTTGTTGCCCTTAGTACAAGTATAATGATTTATGAAAAGGGTAGCGGCCCATCTGACTCTGGGCGCACAAATATTTGTTAAAATCTACTTTACAATGAAGAGTACTCTGTATGAATTAAGAATATAGAAAAAGATATTTGTTCCTTAATAATGATGCCTTGTGGTTCGGTTGTTTCTAATGTATAGATCTAATTGATTTCTTTATTGAGCAAGTCGATGTTGTCTGATCCTGGAAGATAATCTTTGACTATGATCTTAACATCCTAAGAGTGTGGTCTGGAAGATTTAAGTGTTTAGCTAATGATGAGCCTCTGTCCTTTAAGATGACAAGTCTGTTGTTGATGATGAATCTTTTTCTAAGTGTTGCTTAAATCTTTCCTATGTGTATTTTCCACGTTTGTTGCAAATCATGAGTTAAATTATATTGTGTTAATCGCAGGTGCAGGATATGATGTGTCTAATTTTGAACTTATTTTGTTGGTGAAGGACTGAAAAAATGAAATATTGCAAGGTTTGAAATATGGCATTCTGTTCCTAGAGAATATGTTGAATGAACCAGCAAGACATTCATATTCACAGGTCGGTGGAAGGAAGTGCATGCGGTATAGTTACCTATATGGCTTACTTAATGGCAGCTTCTATTTGTTGTTGAGCAAATCCAGGATGCCTAAGGTGTGTAGTGAGCTGTGTGAGTCTAGGATGAGAGATTCCTTCGAGGAGCACATTATTTTAATTCTGAAGGCTAAGCTGTACATAATGCTCCGTTTGGTTTAATATGGGTCATATGATCCGCAAGGTACATGTAGGTAGTTGAATGAATCTGCATATGCTTATGTTTTGAGTAAAGATTAGTGTCGAGATTGCTGGTACATTGTATAGAGAATGACAAATACCTCCCACACAGTGTCTACGATTTCAATCCATTTCCGTTTCGATATCAGCATTTGACCCCGATGAACCCATCGTACGACAGGAGTGACTCTTCTTTTGATTGTCGCCATCTTAGTGCATCCGATTCGATAACAATTCATTTTCGGCCTCGTTTTGATAATCGGGACTGTCGAAAACATTCAGGCACAGCACTAAAATTTGTTCCCATTTCTTCCCAGTTTTTTAACTAAGCGTGTCTTTCAACTATACAGCACACCTTTTCTCCGTGCGCCGACTGACATAATCCTTTTGCCTTAAATCTAGATGCTTTGATAAACAGTGGTTTGTTTGCTACAGTTAGTTGCTTTTCTACATGATAGAATCAACCTTATTCGCAGCTGTGCTAAAAAAAAGGCGAGCCTTATTTGATAAAATAGAAGACAACTATTTCAATATAACTTTGATTACCAAACAATGGAAAGAAATAGAAAGAGACGAAGTGGGCATTCATGTTGAGTTTATCATTTTATTTCCATGTAGGCCCACATAACCATTTTTTGTGATCAGATCAAACGCATACGCTTCAATCTTCGTTCTTAAAATTATCACAACATCGGTTGTTTCATTAGCCGCAATGGCAACAGAAATTAGCATTTCGTAATTGTGCCTTTATTTTGTCAATGTACTTCATACATGTAGTCAAGAAGTCCATTTTGAATCACTGATGTGTACTTTGTGGCATTTGAGGTACTTAAGTGTTGATGAAGTTGGCTATCAAATGTTGATAATAGTTTTATGAGGTCCAGAAGTATTTCTTTATTAAACGATTGTTCCCTTCCGTCATGACCGTGTAAAGCAAGCTCATGGCCTCCACAGAATTTGATAGCTTCAGTTATTTTTCTTTCCTTATTTCTATTACTGATTGCAGTTTAGTTATGTTCTTCAACAGACAAGCGGTGTCCTCGGCTGATTTGTGCGACGATATTAATTTTACCAAATGCACTCAAGCGGGCGGTGCTGTTGAGATGTGCATCTGACTTACTGTGTTTATCGGCTCTATCTTTCAAATTTGCAAATCCATCTGTGCACCACTTCGGGTCTTGTGAGGAATCATCGCAAGTCAAGCAGTTAAAATAATAAAACCCTATATTTACCGTGTTCACAGATAACCACTTAAATCTTTTGAGCCAATCTGGGTTGAAAAATTTATCTGCTTCCATCTGCAGAGAGTTCGAAAATTCCAGCGACTGGTGGGGTTCTAACTGTTTTTCATTGTGAGCTGATCGTGATAGAGTTCTGATACGATTCTTAAGTAAAGTGTATTCAACCATATTCACTGTGTCGTCGCATTATAAACGAAAGCATATTCCGTCCAAAAAAAGAAAATTAAACTTCAATCAGATTCCCCATTGCTTTACTAATCAAGCAAATAGTTCGAACTAGAATAAAACATTAAGATCGCACTATCAATGGGATAAAACATCATGATCGCACAATCAATCTGATAAAATGGCGTGCCACAAAGATGTCCATCAGAATTAAAATTAAATACGTAGATTATTGGGTTAGGCCAACAGGCAAGGACAATAAAATTTAGGGCTTAAGCCCCAACGAGGTGTAAAATTGCACTGAAAGGACAGCTAGCGCTATTCTCGACAAGGCATTGCCAAAGTCAAATTACAGCTTTATTGTATATGAAGGAACAGAAAAGAAAATGGGCTTGCGGGATTGACACACCAATGAAAAACCTCCATCTTGTGCCATTTTGATTAGAACTAGAGCTTAATTTAAAAAAAAATCACCAATTGCTTCGCCTGAGCATAGAACGAAATCTCATAGTGCGACGCGTAGACCTGCGCCTTTTATCGTTTTGAAGGATTGCTGGGATTTACATCTTATTGTTTAAACTTTTAACCTGAACGTAAGAACAATGAAGAAATAATATACAGTCTGCAGCCGATGACGATAGTCATTCTTTAAATCTGCTATTAATGAAACAAAATAAACGATTGTGTTCAAATAGTTCAAACAACAGGATGGGGCCAAAGATGTCCTATAATAGCACTGGATACCACGCCGGAAAGGGTTCCACCTCTTGCGCGCGAAATCACAATGCTACGCGCCATTGCGCCGGCTAAGCGTCCCACTTTTTAAAGCCCCCACTACTCGCCAGCGCTGTTCTCTTTGTAAACAATCGAAACCTATTGATTTGGAGGCCTCATCTCTTTTATTCAATTAAACAATTCATGACAACGTGAAAATTACAATGACTCAAGGATCTATATAATTATTTTAAAACTTTACTATGACTGGCTCTGGAGCATATAATCTGTTATTGCTGTAAAATTTGCTTTTTTTATTGTGGTAGTCTTCCCAACCTGTTGATAGTTGTAAATTTTGCTTTTCATTGGTGCAGGTGTATGGCTCTGGAGAATATAAGTCTGTTATTTTTGTGAAGTTTGCATTTCTTTAATGTAGATATCTTCCCTACCTATTCATATAAACGGGCAATCATGCTTGTAATTAATATTTCTGTTCTACGAATATTAACATAACAGTATAATATATTTGTTTTAATGGCCTACAACTGTACTAGATGGATAGCAGTTCGTGATGGCCATGGCAGGTTATGCAAATGAACCCTGATCTAGATAGTTTCTGCTATTTAAAAAAATGAATATGTTATTGTCTACGTTTTTAATTTACTTTTTTACAGTCCGTAGTTTTAACAATTGCATTTGATTTCTGGACATTCTAATTCTTTCTAGAATTATAAAGTCGCATCGCCCTTTCAAGCTTGCGAGTGTTTTAAGAGATTTTAGAAAGAGGAAGCCTGCCCAATTCTTTTTCTTTCCCTTTATCCTCCTTCTCCTCTTCTTCTTCTTCTTCTTCTTCTTCTTCTTCTTCTTCTTCTTCTTCTTCTTCTTCTTCTTCTTCTTCTTCTTCTTCTTCTTCTTCTTCTTCTTCTTCTTCTTCTTCTTCTTCTTCTTCTTCTTCTTCTTCTTCTTCTTCTTCTTCTTCTTCTTCTTCTTCTTCTTCTTCTTCTTTTCAGTGCATACCACTGATTGGCAGGCTATGTCATCAGGATTTATATGTCGCAGAGTAGAGACACTCATTAAATGCGCTGAGAATCACAGCCGATTACCAGAACCACTGCAAGGAGCCCCGTTTCTAGTTCTTAACCGATTAACTACTGGGACCCAGAGAAAAAATGGCTACCTGAATACTGAGGACTTTGAAAAATCCAAAGTGGCCGCCCAAAATTGTACAAGGTACCCTCTGAAAATTAAAAATAACTAAAAAGTGGAACACATTAACCGTAGTATTTTCTGAAAACCAATAAAATAAACATTCAAATCATTAAACGTTGATAATGATAACAAACATTCCACTGAACAAGAGATCAGAGAAGCTGGAAGAAAAAAAAATGTGTGTTGATGAAAAAAACAAAAGACCCATTTCTAACTCAAATTTTAGAACTTTTCCATAAAAAGTAGAGCTATAGTATAAATGGAGGAAAGAAAGATCATACATTTTCCTTTTCAATGATACCAGAACCTTTGTAAAGTAAGCATTTGGGACAGAGTAAAAGAAAAAGAAAATGATGAACATCATGCAAAAAATGACCATTTTTTTTTCGAAAAAATGTAAACATTCATTTTGAAAGGCCAAAGTTTTTTTATGACTCATCAGAGAGCCAAAGTATAGAAGAAAAAATGTAGTAAATTTACTCAGCTTTACAATGATGAAAAAATTGTGCAAATATACCATTAGAAGCAAAGTTATGAAATTTTGAAGAGGCACAACTCCATAGATAGGAACGAGCGCATAGGAAAAAAAAAATACATTTCTCCTAAAATTGGCTCTCAAACCAGTTTGGGTATACTTTCATTTACTAAACGTGAAGAACTGATGAAAAATAAACTTAAAAAACATTTGAATCCAAGAAAATTGGGAAAATATGTGTTGTTTAATTAATGATAAAGAAAACAATACCCGTAAATAAATAAAATTACCGGACAAAAACATCTATAACTTTTTTACAAGAGCACATACCAGAGAGAAAAAGCATAGAAGTAGCTATGTAAGTCAGAACTGACAATGTTCCTTGATATTTATAGATGGTGAAAAGAGATCTTGGGTGACGGAAAATTTATATTATACATGAAAAAAAAAAATTTAAAAAACCCTACTACATCAAACTACACACAACATCGATTACGTTTTATGCCAACTTACTCCATCACAGAAGAGCTGCTAAAATCCAATGAAGTGAACATCTCTCACACAGTGTTTTTTTTTTTTTTTTTTTTTTTTTTTGAATGTCTGGTAGGACTTGTAAATCCTAAAAAACTTTTTAAATATCTTGTCACAACTGAAGGCGTAAAGCACAATAATATCACATCCTCTCACCTCTGAGTTGATGGGCTTGGGACCAACACAGAGAAGTTTCTCCGCGGCCTCATTAGAAAGGATGTTAAATGAATGAAAGTCAATGATTTAGATGAAGAAAAAAAAAGGATGGTCTGTAATACACTTGGCGTTGGAGAATTACATGCGCAGCATTCTCTGTTGGTGGTCTTGCAGGCACTTTACCTGTATAGGCAAGTCACAGATAATACAGTTATAAACTGTCACTTTCTGCTTGATACCTTTGGCCTTGCACTCGATGCACACTTTAGATAGGCCATCTTTCCTTTTGACCAATCGATGGTGCTCTTTTCCAGGTCGAGGTGCATGGTTCAGGGATGGGTCGCGATGAGCTTTGACGCCAAAGGTGAGCTCGTCCGCCAGGACCTCAATGAGGGCCTTGAAGTTGGGCCAGTTCTTCTTTGTGAACTCATAGTTCGAATCCTTGGCCACAGCATAAGCATTGTGGACGCTCACCATGGTCAGATAAGTAAAAATACTACGCCACCATTTCCTGGACCTGCTGAACAAAATATAACAGAATTAAGAACTAATGAAAAATATGAATGTTGAAGTTCCATACCAAGTTCTGAAAGAAAAGACACTTTTTTGTGATGAACGAAATATAATTTTTTAAAAGCATATCAACATTTGGTTACAATGAAATGAAAAAAAAAATATAGGAAAGCACAAAAGTTAGATACCCCTACTTTTTGAAACTTCAAAGGATTCATCCGAAAACTACAATATTGTCTTTAAAAAATTTCAATGAAAATAAAAAAGTATATTACCTATGGTTGGGCATGTGACAGCCAATCATTTGGTCTGTCAAGTCGACCCCCATCATATGCCTCTGGTAGTCAGCCAGGGCTAATGGGACGACAATTTGTTGCTGCTCATGTAGCCCAGACCTCCTACTGACTGTGCCTGTTTGTGCTGGGTCATAAAAGTTTGACAAGACACACACAGCTTTTGTGTCAAGCCTGGGCTGTCTTATACTGGTGCCTCTGGAGTTGAACTTTCTTGAGTAGCAGGTCCGCAGGCAGGAACTTACGGTTTGACCGCACGGTGCTACAAGCTCCCTAGCCCAGAGCACTCAAGCCCTGTCACAGTGGGATACCATTTTAGAAATTGTTCATATATACCCTCATGCCTGTGTGATGAAAGGGCGCCACCAGGTCCTTCACAACTGTGTGCTAATCCCTGCTCCTCACCAGCCTCTCTCCCTGTGTAGACTTGAAAGCTGTAAAAAAAAATGGTATAAAATAAAGTGAATAAGTCTGAGATTTAAAAGGAACAAAAATTGAAAAGTCTTTTTCTCGTAGTAATGCTACAGTAATAAATATAAAGATAAGAGTTGAATAAAATTAAAAATGGAAACATAAAGTTGTAACATAAAAAAACAATTAACTTGTCTACAAAAGTTTTACCGTCAAGACAGTACTAAGAAGGAAATAAAAGAAAAAAAATTCACAAAAGTTTGGCAAAAATAACCCCTTATTGTGTGAAGTGGAAAAAAAAATTGCATTCATGAAAAGTATTTGCAATAAAAGAATTCAAGAATTAAAAAAAAATGTTCCTTACTAGCTCATATAGCCTGTGGTGCTTTCACTTAGGGCCCAAACCTTTATACCCCACTTGATCGGCTTCCCAGGCATGTACTGGCGAAAAGTAAGACGACCTTTGAACCACCATCGATTCATCAATGCTGACGTGCCGATAAGGGGTGTAGCTCCTATTGAACACTTCATTGAAGAGTGTGATCATGGGGCGAAGCTTAGCCAGTCTGCCTGGATTCTCTGCCTGGGGAGCTGTGTTGGCTGCAAGATGCAGATATCTCCAGATTATGAGGAAAAGATTTCGTGGCATGACCTTTTCCAAACTGAGTCTGGAAAAGACGCTTGCTTGTTCGCCAGTAATCTGTGAAGACAGCGGTTGATAAAATGCCTATTGCCAGAATCAGGCTTGTATGAGAAATAAATAAAACAAATTTAGAATTAGATAATATGATACTAGCTTACATTTTTCAAAATTATCAATGAGTGCTTACTTGAAAATAAGAATCCAAATAAAAATTTGCTCCAATACAAGTTCATTACTTATTTTGTTCAATCAAAACAGTCAAAAGACAAAAAATGTCCATTTCAAAGAGAAAGAAAGGTTGAATACAAAAGAGGGATAGTTTCAGACATTGCTACTCATCAAAGAAAATATTCACCCATGAAGGCTTTCAAGTCAGCCACCGTAACCGGCAACCACTTTTCAGGAGGTCCCTGTGCATTGGCATACCGGTTTGTCTCCATGACTAAGTGGTTGTGCTACTCATCTGTCCAAAACAAATTGAAGTACTGGCTGAGCTGGGCGTCCTCAGGATGCTGGACTGCTGCTCCTCAATTCACTGTTGACATAAGGAAATAATGAAAAACATGCTATTGGTTACACATTTTTTGTTGCCTGAACAAACAATATTTGGTCGCTTGATAGTATGTTGCAGCAAGCCATTTATCTGACAAAGTGAGCCTACAATCACTATATGGACGGAAAGTTTTTTTATGAAAATTAAAAGATTAAAAAATCAGCAGGTTTCTTAAAAAAATAAGATAAAAAAAACACAAGGGCAAAATAATTTTTTCAACAAAATGGTGGTCTAAAACAACAAAAACTCAGAGGCTAAAAGTCATTTGCCACTAATCTTTATCCGCACAATATTATGGAAAAGTCACAAAGAGCAATAAATTTAAGGCCGTATTCAAAAGATTTTGGAGTTAACGCAGACGTAAAATTAACGACCTGACTTTATGACGATATCGTTAATAACGACGTATTCAAAAGAATTTCTAACGATATCGTTCACGAAGTCGCATTCAAAACATTTTCTAACGATAGCGTTAAAAACAATGTCCGAGATAATTTATCGTTTACTTTTGTCTTGTTTTGCAAAAAAATGTCAGTTTTCATCCGGAAGATAAGGCTGTTGCCTTGTTTACATTTCATGTCGGGCTTGACAACTATATTTAATGTATAGAGAAAACTGTTTGGAACATTATGTAGATTAATGGTTCTTGTTCTAGCTGCAACCCAAGGATGAAACTGTTGTTTCAAAAAAAAAATTATAGTCTTTGCTTTAACATAGCGTCTCTCATGTGATTTAACATAGAGCTAAATTTAGATTTGACCTTATTTAGAGCTACAATCATAACAATGCCTACAGTTAATCTAGACTTTGGAAACTCAATGCATTGCATTGTAAGATGTGGAACAATAACTGCTGTTCAGAATTGAGTTCAAGAGTAAAATTTTAGTCAACTAAATTCCCAGCATGTTATATTTCATTCGATTTATATAAGGGTTATGCCTAGATCTAGATCCAGGCCTTAAAGCTAACCTGCATCTGTACCTAGAGCTAGATCTAAATTATAATTTCTTAAGGTAAAGTCAGAGGCCTATGCATAATTTACTCTTTGACTGAGTCTAAATAACCAGAAGATCACCTAGACTAAGTTATTTCTTCAATTTCATATGGGTAAATGTTTCCAATCATTATAGCCCACGCCAAGTTTTTTTTTTTTTTACATTTAGATGGGAAAGGCCCTTCATTAATGTCCATTGGTAGTAATGCTACTGAAAATGGTTATATATTACTTATAAAAGTGTAAAAAAAAAAAAATAAGAATTGGACTTGTAGCAATACTTTATCTTAATACAGTTAACATTAGGATGAATTTAAAGCATAAACGTGCCTTGGTTTGACTACCTTCTTATGTATATTATGGCTCTCTTCCTGGTTACTCTCATTTTCCAATTTATTTAGAAAAGTCTTTACAGATTATGATTATAGATGAAAAGCATTGTTGAAAACATTCTACTATTTCTAGGTATAAAATACCCTCTCTGATGGGCATAACATACTCATTATTTTATTTGAAATTTGTACTCTTTTTAATAACCATTCACAAAAATTAATGATGTAAAATGTGTGTTCTACGCCTGGTCTCTATTAAAAAAATAAAATAGCTCAATTGAGATGAAATCAAATAATAATAAAATAATACAGTATCTTAGGCACTACATAAATGAGCTTGCAGTGGATCTTCTTTAATTTCATCTGACTTTTTTGACAGCAACTAGGTATAAGTACATTTTTTTTTAGTCTGTGCCCCCCCCCCCCTCTCTTGCTATCCATATAATAATACTTTGAGAAATCGATTTCAAAACTTGATACATTTTTCAAAAAGTGCAACATAATTCACAGATTTTCAATCTCTGTGCATTTAAAAATATATAAATCTTTTTGTTCTTTTTGTTGAGGAGTATATTATTTGAAATGTTTAGTGGCCAGCTTGTTAAGTTGAAGGAACAATAAACACAATCTTTTTAAATTGGATAGAAAGAATTTATTTATAAGCAAGTTTTTGAACTGAAACTTTTAGCCATTACTAAATGGCTTCTCTATCTCTTACATGTATTGTTAGTTTTTATATGTATATTTGTTTTTTAATGAAATACTTTTTTTAAAAAAAATAATGACTTCCATTGGTCCTGATTAAAGAAAATGTCCTAATTCTAAAGGAAAGCCTAAGGCAAAATCTCATGAGTCCAATAATGACTGAAACTTTTAGCCATCACTAAATGACTTCTCTGCCTCTTACATGTTTTGTTAGTTAAATATATACTTGGTTTTTTTTTTTAATCTGAATAAAAAAAAATCAGCAACATATCATTTGAGATCAGCATGTGCAATTTCTGCAGTATTCAGTTTCTATTACAGTTGTGATTTAGTTAATGCAATGTCTTTTTAAAATATCACTGCTCACTTCAGTGAATTTTTTTTTTAGGACAATTAATCATTTAAATAATCCAAGAAAACAGATTTTGCACTTCTGCAAAACGATATTCGCGTATAATACACATATAGTCTACAAGTTGTGGGTAAATCTTGTAAATTACTTTTCAATTTAGAATATTGGAATGAAAAAGTTCTTTTTTACTGCAGGAAATGTATTGATGAATTTTTTAGCTGCCTGTTTAAGTTTCTGTAACTTGTTAAAGGTACTGGAGGAAAACAATAAGATCTCCACTTTTTATTTATTGAAAACTGCTGATTGAAAAAGTTGAATAACATAACAAAGTATGCATTCCATAAGAAAAGTAATACTTCAATATTTCTTGGTAAATAAAACATTATGGTTACCTAAATTTTACCAAGAAAAAAGAGATTGCTCTCTATGTACCATTTGTAAAGTCTAATATTGAAATCGCTTTGTTCCTTGAGATTTGATTTTCTAAATCATTTGGGTTTTTTTTTCTGAATAAATAATAATCCTAAATTTCCATATGAAAAAAGAATGAAACAATTTTTTTTAAATAATGACTTCCATTGGTCTTGATTAAAGGAAATGTCCTAATTCTAAAAGAAAGCCTAAGGCAAAATCTCATGAGTTCAGTAATGATTGAAACTTTTAGCCATTACTAAATGACTTCTCTACCTCTTAGTCTTACATGTTTTGTTAGTTTTTATATCTATATTTGTTTGTTATAATCTGAATTAAAAAATCAGCAACATATCATTTGAGATCAGCAAGTCCAATTTCTGCAATATTCAGTTTCTATCACAGTTGTGGTTTGCTTAATTCAATGTCTTTTTAAAAAAATTACTGTTCACTTCGGCAAATTTGATTATGTAGTTGGTTTTTTTAGCGTCTTTTCTAAACAAAAAGACTTTTTTTAAATGGTGCACTCCAATTGACTGGTTTATTTTAAGTCTTCAATTATTTTTATTCTTATTTTTATTTCTTTTTTTTTTTTAGGGCAATTATTCATTTAAAGAGTTCAAGAAAACAGATTTTTGAACTTCTGCAAAATGATATTTGCTTATATTACATATATAGTATACTCTTTATTTATTGAAAACTGCAGATTGAAAAAGTTGAATAACATTACAAAGTGATGCATTTCATAAGAAAAGTAATATTTTTTTTATTTCTTGGTAAATAAAACATTATGGTTACCTAAATTTCACCCAGAAAAGAGAGATTGACTCTATGTACCATTTGTAAAGTCCAATACTGAAATCGCTTTGTTTCGAGAGATTTCATTTTATAAAATCATTTGTGTTTTTTTTTGTTTTTTTGTTTTTTTTGAATTAGCAATAATCTTAAATACCCTAGTGAATAAAGAATGAAATATTTTATTTAAATACTGGCTTCCATTGGGCTTGATTAAAAAAAATGTCAAAATTCTAAAAATAAACCTAAGGCAAAATCTCATGAGTTCAATAACGACTGATGATTAAGCTCATTTAAAAAATCAGTTTACCACTATCAAAGTGTAAGAGAGCAATATATACGTGTATGTATGATTTGTCTCACTATAATTATTTTTTGAATCTTTTATTTTTTTTTAAATTCAATTCTTTGTGCTCACTTTTTGTTATAATGCATAAATTTAGAAGTTTTGGCTTTTTTAGGATAATAATCTCATTTTCTATGAAGCTGGACTTATCAAGGCTGAAAGTTAAAAACATTTTTTAAAGTAAGAGCTAATAATAATGATGATGTTAATGAGGTTTAAAAAAAAACATACAAACAGAGAAAATCAAAAGAATATAATCTCAAGAACTGTGGAACTCATGCATTTTGAAAACTGGTTTGTGGAATCACCACTAAATAAACCATGTACTTCTCTTTTCATGATTTCAATCATGGATGTATATGCCTACTTCCATTTGAATTAGGAAAATGCCAGCTTTGAATTTTGAGACACAATTTTAAATTCATAGATCAGTATCACATGCATGCTAATTGCTACTGGAAAATGAGAATTTGTAAACAAAACCTTACTATCTTGCCCTCTGTCAGTCAGTTTGTCTGCCTGCCTCTCTCTCTCTCTCTCTCTCTCTCTCTCTCTCTCTCTCTCTCTCTCTCTCTCTCTCTCTCTCTCTCTCTCTCTCTCTCTCTCTCTCTCTCTCTCTCTCTCTCTCTCTCTCTCTCTCTTTTGCTGTCTTCCTGCCTCTCTTCCATTCTTTTCTCGTTACTTTGGTAATATGTAGATACATTTAGAGAGAAAAACGAGAGAAACAAAGAGAGAGAGAAAATAAGAGAGAGAGAGAGAGTTGTTGAAAATATAGGAATTTCATTAAATTAATACTGTAGTCATAGTCTGCAAGAGTCTGCAACTGTACAGAATCGACAAATGCATTCAACTTTATTCCAAGTAGTTTGAGTTTGATTGCAATTGCTCATCCTTGATAAATGAGTAAAGCTAACATTTCTCTCTCTCTCTCTCTCTCTCTCTCTCTCTCTCTCTCTCTCTCTCTCTCTCTCTCTCTCTCTCTCTCTCTCTCTCTCTCTCTCTCTCTCTCTCTCTCTCTCTCTGTATAGGTTTAGTGATACCATCTTGTAACAAAATTCTATTTCGCGGCTTACTGGTATATATGACATGTAGGTTTAGTCTATTCATCATTCACCACTTCCAACTTCCTAGATTCTGTAGTGTATGCAGATCATGTTTGCAAAACATTAAACTTGCAATCTTATTTTTTTTTGTTACTACACTTGAAAAGATCGAATTTTCAATCTAGATCTAAGTCTAGGCTAGTCTACATTTTAGATCACTTCTGTAGATCTAAGACTTCAGTAACTAAACTCATAGTTGTGTCGATAGACTTTTTTCCTTTCCATCCTTTTTTTTTTATTTAACCGTTCACTCACAATTGATCATTTTCCGATAATTGCAGCTGAGTAATAAATAGACATCAGATTTTATTCAACTCTTTTCTAATCTAGATCTAGATTTATAACAAAGTATATTTAAAGAATAAAAAGTGCATTAAGTCTGTCTTGCAAACGCTCCCAAAGCCACCATAAGTATTGGGAGAGAACAACAATTCCTTGGTTACTAAAACGATTGGAAAGTGTTCGTCACCTAAGCCCATTAAAGCGATCGTAAAAATTTTAGGGTAGACCTGAACCTATCGTTAACGTGATCGTTAGCTATCTTTAAATAGTCCCCCCTAAAGATAACCTAACGACATGTCGTTAGCGAAAATATGTCTTTTGCATGCGTCGTTAAATTAACGCATGCGTTAGCTAGTTAACGACAACCTAACGACTTCGTTAAATTGTTTTGAATACGGGCACAGGTCTGTTGACACTGACAATGGGCTTGCCTATATTGCATTTTTTGTACATGTATTATGAGCAGAGTGTTAAACCTACCACGTGAAGGTTAGGCACACAAAGTCTTTTGCACCTTAAATATTATTTCTAAACAATCAAGCTTGTGTCTGTGTGTGAGAGAAATATCACTTTCATAAGCACTGCATTTAATCAAATCCTCTTTTAAGAATCAATAAAAATGTATGTTTTAATTTTAAAAAAAAAGTAAAAAAGTCTATCTTCTTTTCTCTGACACTTTGTTTAAGTGTTGCAACAATATATTTATTATATTTCTTGGAAGCATCATGGTCAAGTGGCATTTAGGAGGATGTTTTCGCCAGTTGACTTTTGCATTCAGACATATAGTCAGTGCTAGTCAAAATAAATACTGCCTGCCTTTGTCAACTGGTTTCATAGTAATTTTTGTATTATTCCGGATCTCTTTGATGCGGAGTTTCGGAAGTCTTCTGTGGTTTAAACATCATTTTTTGGCTAACTATGTTAATGTAGGTATTAAGTGCATTGTCCCTGCTAGCGTGTGGGTTAAAATCGCTAGCCCTGTGGAGGAAAGAAATGGAAGGAGCTTCAATGGTGGTTTTGGTGACGCTAGTACTGTCATCGTCATAGTTATTTGTAGTGTTGTGACAAGTATCATTTCGATCTTCAATTTTCAAGTGTTGTCTTCTTGTCCACTCCCTCCTCATTCAGTCCATCCTTTTCCTCACGTTGAACTTCATAATTACTGTGAGTTTTCTACTATACGGGTTCGATGTGATACTTGCGTAAATATAGTTGGTGTATGTGTGGGTTTTATATGTGAAAGTGTAAGTTATCCTACATCGCCAGGAAAATGCCACTAGGGCCTGACCGCGCCGTGCCACAGAACAAGATTCAACCTTTGCAAGCCACACACCTCTTTAGTCCCCTTCAAAACCCACCGCAGGTAGATCAGTTTTTTTTTTCTCTCGAAAAGACGGTACATTTTGAGCGCCACTAAATGGCATCCGCAAAATCTATCTATAGCATGATAAAGGACTTTCCTCAAGTTATCTTCATGGTTTTCTTCAGGAAGAGGCAGTTCTTGTTATTATGTGATGAGAGTTGAGGATAAACAATGTTTCGGCCGGTCGATCGAAATTAGACTTATTTATTTCAATCTATGGAGAAACTTTTAAACAATTCAAAACATTCCAATCATTGAAACCCATTAAAATTAACCCATTATTTTTTTTACCTCCGCGAATGTAAAACATTTATTAGCCTCTTCCTTCAATCTAAAATATTTTCACTAATAGCCGACTGTACCGTCTCTAGGTACGTGTAGTAAAAAAAAAAACTTTTCTCAAAATTAACTTGTATCATAACGACATTATATCGGTATAGAGTTGGTTTTAATCAGATACGGGCTTTCCATTAGTCTAAACAAAATCTAGATTAACCCCGATTGAGGCTTTAATAATCAACTTTAAAGCTAGTTCTAAATCCATAAACCTACGTTTGCGCACTGTCTAGATTTAAGTTTTAACATCGAGCTAGAGCACCCGTAGCTCTAGGCACTGCTATGGAAATCATCTGGTGTTTGTGTACTGTGTAGCCAATTTCTACCATAGATTAGGCCTATTGTATCTCTAAAAGAACATTTATGTTAGTTCTACTGATTTAATAAAAACGGCTGCTGCTACAACTGCTGCTACTACTGCTGCTGCTGCTGCTACTACTACTACCACTACTACCACTACTAGTACTACTGCTACTGCTGCTGCTGCTGCTGCTGCTGCTGCTGCTACTACTACTACTGCTACTGCTACTATTACTACAATTGGTACTGCTGATAAGTATTGAAATATTGCACCTCCTGAAGCATTGTAACAATTTAAAAAATGAATGTATTGGCCTTTTTAACTGGGACATTTTGGAAAGGCCAATTCTTTATTGCCATACAGTATTTTAGGCAGGCTTTTCTTGTTTCACATTTTATGTAGGATTAAGCTTCAAACTTTTCAATTTCAACAACTTGAAATTTAAGTATTATGGATGTTAAATCTAAACTTCGTGTGCATTTTTACAGGTGCTTCTAAAAATCATAACCAATATTTGGTCCTACATTCTTTTTTAAATTAGTTTGAGGAAAGGCTTTCACCAACTCATAAATTTGTAGGGGATCTGAATCAAATTTAGCAATGTAAATTACAGTGTTTGTGCCTTTGTATATATATTGTATTGTTGATACAAATGTATTAGAAAAGTCCACTTCATATTACTGGCTTGTTGTTGTATCAAGATGTTCAGGTATGAAAAATGCAAGATCTGTTTGTCTGAAACGTCTTAGGCCTACTTTCTGTTTATCATCCAATATTTGTTAGGTGGAAAAATAAGCATAATATTTGAAAAGAATAAATAAAGGCCTTTTCTTACAAACTAAGACCAGATTTTACAGCTCTCATTTGGAATCGAACTGCATAAGCATTTCTTGATAACCACTTTTAAGGTAATTCTGTTAACCTCCTTTTGCTCTTGTCCCCTTATTAATGAAATTCAACGTAGCACTGCGAAAGTTTAAATTATGTTTTGAGATTTGAAAGTGATTCCTTTTCGAATTGTACTTGAAAATGCAGTCTTGAGGTTTATCTCGTCGAATGAGATGTATAATATTGTCACAACAGTAGTTGT
The DNA here is from genome assembly GCA_033675545.1 of Elysia crispata. NCBI lineage: Eukaryota > Metazoa > Mollusca > Gastropoda > Plakobranchidae > Elysia > Elysia crispata. Next base: position 299,214 of record JAWDGP010003471.1, read on the forward strand.
ATTTTTTTGTAGCGCTAAATTTGCAAATGTTTTAAAATGTTTTTTTTTTTTTTTGTAATATCCTGTCACCATTCTTACTAGTCTTGTTTGAAGATTAAATTTAATGCAAAATGTGTATTTTTCCATTCTCGGCTTATCACTTTTTAAATAAAATAAATAATTAAGCAACAAGAATCTGTCATGATCACTAAACATGAACTGGAAATTGAAGCAGCCAACATACATATAAATGCAGAAGACCAAAATAAATGGTAGAAAAAAACAACAATGAGAACAAAAGCTAAATTATGTGGTTTGCTCGCAAAAAATGTAATGGCCGTGACAGCCAGTCATCACGTGATAGGACAGTTTACTTCCGTTTGCGATAGCAGATTGGCTCCACAAGCCAGCACGATCCGTGTCACATGACGGCCCGAAAATTCACTTATTGCAAGAAAGTTAAGCAAAACAAACCGTTAGCCTCAGACTAGACAGGGGTTAGTCCAAAATTCAAAAGTGGGATCGGCAAACAAATGAAACCGAGAAAGACTTAGTATAAAGTAGGTCACTGGTTAGACCGTTAAGTCTACAATGTACTTCCCACAATGTGTTTTGCGCAACCATTCTGCAAAATTAATCTTATGTTGATTTTAACAAACGTTTCTCTCTCTCTCTCTCTCTCTCTCTCTCTCTCTCTCTCTCTCTCTCTCTCTCTCTCTCTCTCTCTCTCTCTCTCTCTCTCTCTCTCTCTCTCTCTCTCTCGCCATTATGTACCGTACAAAAAATTCTTGCACACTTATCTAGAATTAGATGTGGAGGACTCATCTTGATAATTATATTGCGTATGTTTCCTGAAAGAAAATAATCACATTCAGATTTGCAAAAACACCTTGTGAGAAAATATGTTTCACTTTTAAAGTGTCCTTAACTGATGTGTTCCTTAATTGCTATCTTTAGTGAAGTCTGGTGCGATGCTAATGTAACACTCTTCTCTTTTGTCCATTTTATTTCCTGAAAGCCTCCTGTAAAGCATTGAAAAATTTTAAAGACTGATATGTTGTAGTTTTAAATGTAGACCCCCCACGTCTGGAGCATTGCAAGTCTACATTTAGGCCTCAAGAAACAATCTATAAACTCTATAATTTTCAATTCATGAGTCACAATTTTTTTGAATTGATGGCTCAAACGGAAAGTTTCTTAATAAAACACTATTAATTCGGTCATCGACTTTCTGAGTGAGCTATAATATAAATTAAACCCTTCCACCTGAAAAAGACTTGCCGTTTCTACCAGTTCCAGTTTCAGTATTTTTGCTTTCGTTTTTATCAGCCTTACCCCTCATCTTAGAAGACCTAATAAATTGCATGTAATTTGTAAATTAAAATGCTTTGTTACGAATAGTATGCCTCTTAAGGACAAGAGACTAACAAAATACATTTGTTAATATTATTCAAATTTGTAAACAATGGGGGAGTGGTCTCCATTAAAAATTATCAGTCTATGACGTAGATGTTCAAGACTTAGGAGGCAGTAAATCAATGCATATGTTATAGGATGCTTGAGCAAAATAAAATCTAACTTCAGGTAACAGAGAGACAGAAGGGGGTAGACAAGAAATTTAACTACATATATAAATATACAAACATGGCACAAGCACCAGACTTCACTTAAAAATAGTATGACATAAAAAGTGTTTTACAAGCGGGGCCCTAAAAATTTTGAAATACAAGAGCTGTTTTAAAAATTAAACTGACCAGAACTATCAGACTCTGGAACAATCCACAATTAGCCTAAAGAAGTTGGACAGTGAATGATATAGCCCTCAGACAGTTATCTTACCATTTTGACCTAAAAGTATTTTTTGTTGCACCTCACAAACAAGTTCCACTATCAATTAGAAATGTTGCATAATTTATGTGGAGGTCCGAGAAAATCAGTCACATGTTGAAAATTTGGATATAGGGATATTGTAGGCCCAATATGCAGATGTACAAGATAATTCTGAACATGTCACAATTTAAATTTTGAAATTATCTCAATTATGGGCCTTTTAGTGTCAAAATGTCCAAAATGTTGAAACTGAGAAAAACGCGTTTAAGGTTCATTGCTTAAATTTTGCTTGTTTTGTGCAATTTTAAGCCCCCCCATAATTAATGCATTATATCCTACATTACCTGTTCAAACGCCTATGATGATGAATATTTTATATTTGTGAAGGGGAAAAAAAGAAAAAAGGGTAAAAAGAATTTCAGAGCAATCAAAGACATACAAACCAAAAATATCTTGCGCAAAGAATACATATGCAAAAAAAAAAAAAAAAAAACAACCAAGCAAACAAACCCCAAGATAATAAAGGAACCAAGAGAACCAAGACAAATCTGATAAATTATTAACATTCAATAAGCTGGAGATGTTGCATTTCAGTGGATGTGCAGATATTTTCAGGAATTAAAATCGTCAAATACAAGCAAAAGAGAATGAGAGATTCCAAAGACAAAAATGAAAGCATGTAAATAACTGTCTATATTATATTAAGAAATATATTCTCAGAGATCATTTAATTGACATTCATAATAAGAAATTCAAACTGCATTTCGAACCCATATGTTATGAAAACAAAATAATTGTCCTAGTACATGGTCCTTCCTCACCTTGAGTGCCCTGCTTGCAATTGTAGTAAGCATATATATTTTAGAACAACCTTCCAAGCATTGTAATTACTTCTGCAGCTGCTTCTTCAACTTGAGTCAATCAGGGACGCACCCAAAAGCTGTCACAGCCAAACCCTACACTTCAGTGAAAAGCTCATCTGAATTTTGTGTTGCGATTTGGGGATGAGAGAAGAGGTTGGAACAAATAAGAAGATAATAAAATGTTCAAATTTCATGTAATGTGTATGTACTGGACAAAAAATCAAGGAATTTTTTAGTGGAATTTAGTTTATAAACATACAAATGTTTGTAACGCATTGTGCTGTAATTTGATCTATTGCTCTCTACACCCTGCGTCGGTGCGTAATTTTGGGTAGCGGATCGACGAGATCTATGTATGTTTTTTTTTTATTTAGTTTCATGATGTTTGTATTTAAAGCCTAAGGACTTGTTTATCTAGTTTATTGAACACAGCCCGCACATGTATGGCCTAGATTCTTCTAGAATCTTCGACCTTGTTTTAGCACAGAAATCATCTCGTCACTCCTTGTTTACCTTTGTTCTGATTGGTTGCTATTCTATAGTGCATTACTCACCACGTGAACCAAGAATATTCTCTTACGATTTATGTAGTTCCTTTTCTGGATGAGATTTTGTATAAATAAGAGTCGAAATTATGTTCAGTCAGTCAACATCAAGTCAAACTACAGTGAGTTTAAGAGTCTACCTACAATGAGTTTGAGATTTAACTTTTTGTGTACAGTAATTATAGAGTCAACCTCTTGTGTTGGACTAAACAGTTTGTAGTTTTTACTAGCGGACTTACGACTTATTTTCTACGGACGAGTCGAGTGACTGGCTGTGTAGATTTTCATACCCCTAGACAAACAGAGTCTAACACATCACACCATCAAATCTGTTACAATTGATAATGTAAAAATAAGTAGGCCCTCTTAAATAAAAACACTGACATAGTTGCTGCTGGTGTTAAAAAGAGAGAGATGAGATACCAAACAGTCAATAGTGCTAATTTAAGAGGACAGATTGAGATTGACATACCGCAGTTTTAAATGCTCATCTCTGCCACTGATAAACATCAGTCCTGAATGATGTTGGCTCCCTCTAAAGCTACTGTGAAGAGATGAAGGAAGCAGTTATAATAATATGAATAATTTGTTTTTGATCAAGGTGTAAACAATCACCCAACCCAACCTGGACTTATATAGACAAAGATTACAAAGTTCAAAATTACCTTACATATAAACGTTTCGCCTAAAAATTGGCTTCGTCAGTATGGTAACATTACAAACATATGGTAATGAAGCCAATTTTTAGGCGAAACGTTCTTATTTAATTTTGAATTTTGTAATCTTTGTCTATATCATTCCAGTTTGGGTGATTGTTTACATCATAAACTATTTAATTCCATCTTTCACCCGTGTATACAACGGATCCTTGGACTTATATATAGTTGTGTCCAAGAGTTTAGCATTTGCTTTTTTATTCTATAATTTTTGTTTTTGTGCTAATAAGGAAGGAAATTTGAGTAATATACATTTTATATTTCAACAATTATCAATGGTTCAAATGAGTTTCCTCGAGGGATCTATCATGTTTTAGAATCAAGCAGTGTATTGAGATTTAGATTGTAGATCTAGATTAGACAATACCATTAAAAGTACGTTGTACTATATCAACATCGATCTACTCTTATCTTGATTTAAATTGGATTACATTTAATGTAATTCAAAATTGTTTTTAAATCATTATCTTTACTCCTGTTTATATCTAGATCTACATAGATCTTGCTCTAGTCAATGCTAAACTAATATTGTCTTTGCTCCTGTCTAGAACTAATCTAGATCCAGATTCGAGTCACTGCTTCTGCGAAACGTTCCGGGCAATCAAATGCACTGAAATTGTAAAATTAAATTTTTCGCGGAGGATACAAAGCAGCTTTCCTCACCTGAACCTTCGTTCTTGGGGTTATAGCGGGTGAGGCACAGGGGCTAGCATTGAGTTAGATCATGTGATCATTTAACTCTCTTTTCTCTTTTTCTCTGACCAAATTTAGCTTTTCTCAGCGACTGTGTGACTACAACATTTTACTAACACTCATTTAATCGCCTCATGAGAATCTAATCCTTCAATTATGGACTTTTGAAGTTAGTTTATTAGGAAGGCTCCTCATTTGCCTCATTTCGATTTGGCGAGTCAGCCATGTTATTGTCTTTAGTTAGTGGAAAAAATTGTTAGGAGCGATACAATTTTTACTTTTAAAGTATGATAGATGTGATAAAACTGACAAAGTAAAAAGTTTCAGCATTGTAGAATAGTTAAATGATTCTTTGAAAGAGCTTTTGGGGTGTAATACTTCTAAAATTAAAAAAAGAAATAACATAAACTGTGGGTGAGGTTAAAATTTAATGGATAGTAGATTTTGACTGGTGTAATGCTCAGAAAATGTAGTACCAATGTAGTATTCATGCGCACTCGGATCAGAGAAAAGATCGAAAAGGAATAAATATAACGCGGTTGCAAAGAGGACGTAAAATATTAAATTTTAACGATTTTCTGATTTTGACTTTTTCTTGCACATGCATCCTATAAAACACTCGTTGGTTTAAAGCCAACTAAGCCTCGAACAGTATACGTGTCCAAGAACGTTTTGAAAATATTGGAGAGAGTGAGAGAGAGACAGAGAGACAGAGACAGAGACAGACAGACAAACAGACAGACAGACAGATAGACAGACAAACTTGGTAGAAGTTTATAAAAAACAACATAAATTTTACAAGATGGTGGCGCAAAATACGTTGTGGGAAGTACATTGTTCGCGGAACTATCAACGGTCTAACCAGTGACCTACTGTATGCCAAGTCTTATTTGTTTCGTTTGTTCACCGATCCCATTTATTGAATTTTGGGCTAACCCCTGTCTTGTCTGAGACTAATGGTTTGTTTTGCCTTAACTTACTTGTAATAAGTGACTTTGCTGACGGCCCGTGACAGTGTGTGTATTTACAGCCCTGCCATAAAACTTGGGCTTGTTTGCTAGGCGCCGGCGCCATCTTATGTCGCTCCTCGATTCAGAATTTTCAACGCAAGTTTCTAAAAAAATTCTACGTCAAACATTTTGCCGTAGCTAGTACTAAGACTTGTTTTAAGCCAGAAAGAATTATGAATTTCAGCTTTGTTATTGAGAAACTAATGAATTTGGTCTCGTCTACTTTGGCCTATTACCTAAGTAAACTATAGGTCATAGTGTTCACGTCAGAGCGGTCAGGAGCTGGAGTGGATTGACCTTGACGTTTGATCCCATCATCATAGGTTTTGGCTGTCTATGCAGTTTGGGTACGCTATACGTGATGACTGGCTAGAGGGGGCTGACAGCTTTGATGATTCCATCCTAACATTAGCAAAGTACCTTTCCAGCCCTGATCTCGCTGCTGGCTATCACCAGGTGGAAATGACGGCGAAAGACAGAGAGACGACAGCCTTCACTACGCCGTTTGGTTTTTATGAATGGAAGCGCTTGCCATTTGGTCTGGCCAACCCTCCCGCACACTTCTCATGGTTTATGCAAAAGGTCATGTCAGATCACCTCTTCCAAATACTCATCATCTACTTTGACGATCTGGTGGTGTGTTCTGCATCGTTTGAAGAATGCTTGAGCCGACTTCAAAAAGTTTTTGATGGACTTGGAGAGATAAACCTTAAATTAAACCCAAGCAATCGCTATCTTTCTAGGCCTTCTGTGTCTTCCTTAGGCACGTTCTGACCCGAGATGAGCTTAAGACAGATCTGGACAAAGTCCGAGCAGTCGAGAACTTTCCACAATCAAAGCAAGTGAAAGATGTTAGAGCATTTTTTGGACTAGACTGGCTGGTTATTATCGGAGATTCGAGAAAGATTTTTTTCAGCCTGGGAAAAACGCTGCTTCAACTTCTTGCCGCTCGTCAAAAAAGAGATCGAAACCCACGAGTCGATTGGACACCAGAATGCGAGAAAAGCTTCGACGCAATAAAAATCTGCATTAACAAGTGCTCCTGTTCTAGGACAAGCCGATTTTCATCAACCCTTTATTTTAGAGATCGCCACCAGTCAAAACGGATTAGGTGTTGTTTAATCTAAGAAACAGGACGGTCAGACAAGAGCCATTGCTTACCCTAGAAGAGGACTAAAAAGGGGAGAGAAACATGACGGACTGCAGTTCTATGAAACTGGAAATATAAGCTCTATAATAGGCTGTAGTAAATAAGTTGAGAGGTTATTTTCTTGGTACTCAATTTACAGTTTACACTGACAAAAATCCTTTGAGTCATCCAAATACAGCTAAACTAGGAGCTGTAGAACAACACTGAGATGGAGAGCTAGCGGCTTTCAATTTTGAAGTTAGTTAAAAATCTAGCAAACACAATGTAAATGCAGACACCTTGAGCCGCTACCCAGTTGACTCGCCCAAGCAGAGGCTGTGTGGACAGCAGTGACTCAGATTAAAACCTTTGTGTCATCGTCGCTTCCTCACCGGGCCACACCTGGGTTGCCTGTGCCAATCAAGGACACTTCGCTACCACCTAGCCTCTTTCCTGCATGGTGCAGGGCAGCCGAGGTCGAAGTATTTGAGCGGAGTGACGTAAGAGCAGCGCAGGCAGGTTGTCATGTACTGGCCAGTGTTGTTAGGTTCCTGACAGGGAGGAAAGTCTCATCACCATTTGAAGAACAGACTCGAGTTACAGCTCAATAACGGCGAACTAGTGAGAAAAATCTGTTTGCTGGGAGAACAGATCCAACAAATGGTACTGTCTCCACAGATGAGACTGCAAGCCATGAAATTGGCGCATGGTGGTTCAGAACATCAAGGGCCTGAGAGAACAATAGAGATCTGAGCTAGGCGTTGTTTTTGAGTAGGCATGACCCGAGACATTTTGTACCACTGCCTGTCCTGTCAGCGATGTCATTTTGCAAAGGCACTGTCTGTAAAATGACGCCAACTCCTACAACCCCTAACGGTGACATTTCCGCTAGAAATAGTAGCTATGGACTTCACACAGCGGGAGGGGGCTTCTTGTGGCAGAGAACACGCGTCGGTACTCACAGTAGCCGTCCCAATGCGGATCCAAACAACAACAGTGACCAACGTTCTCATCTACGATTGGATCATGAGGTATGGCGCCCCTAAGCAACTAATACGGTGTAAACATATTAAAGCCCTTACCCTCAGTATAGCAATTAGTCACGTGTATTCTGTGCCGTCTCATATTCTACGGATTTTGCTGGCTTGTGGCGCCGGTCCGCGTCTGCTATTGCAAACGGAAGTAGACTGACCCAACAAGTGATGTAAAATTTGACTTACCTTATTATGATCTGTGTGGATAATCCAAGACTTCCTGGTAGACAATATTTCTAATGGAGCTGCCAGCAGTCAATATGCGGACTACTTTCTTACTCCCTGTCCGTATAGCGCAACATTTAGCCATGAGAAAACACAGTTGAGGTTAGATTCAGCCCTAATACCTGCAATGACTGTCCCTGTGCTTCATTAATGGTAAGGGTAAACACGGCTTCATCAGAAAGTTTTTACGTTGAAAGGAGAAAGGCAGAGTGGTGTCTGAGGGTTGAAGTGTGATAAGTGGAATCCAGGTTTTGTACCCGCAGGAAATCTGCACTTCCACAACATTACGCTTTCTATTAAGGTACATCTGGTTCCATTCATCAGCACCATAACACGCATTCTACATTTTGTGTTAAGTATGTGTGGAGGCAGACCAGCTATATCTATTGATTTTAAGGATTCAACAGGGTAGTCTGTGATATCTTCTTCCGAGATAGCAGAGTCACGTAATAATAGGTTGTGGCCGGTGCGAACCCACGAAAAAGACATGCCTCACAAAAAGTTTCACAAATAAGACCATTCACAGTGTCCAAGCATCAAATCACCTTGGTCCCTTAACATTATGCAACAGCAGCCGATGTAAAAACACTCTCCTTGACTTGGACATACAGTATAAACTCTTCCTATTACTTGAGCCTCCTAAATATCCTCTCCATCAACTTTCTTCCTTCGTTTGCGCCGGTGCCATGTCTTTTTTTTTGAAGAATCCCATTTACAAAATGGTGGTGCGTTAGGATATAGCAGGTTGGATGCGAACTTGTCACCTTCACAAAGCTTGAAAAATGCGGTTAAGGTAGTTGACTGCGTTTTGCTTGCTGAAGTAAACTCTTTATCCCTTTTCCAAATAGACTGCAAGCTGCAACAGGCTGGATTGTCTTTCATGAACTAAAAATTCAAACATTTCCCATCACGCTTCGGTGCTTCATATGTAGAGTGTATTGACAAAATTTTTAATTTCGTCATTTAAAGCGTTTGCATTGCCATTGCTTATTTGGACTGTCGCCTTATTCGTACCCATGTGGACATACTTTAGTACGTATTTGATGCCCTTAACAGATGTTCAGATTTCATCATTTATATGGTAGTTGAGCTGACATAGAAGCCATGGATTGTACGGAACCACCAGCTGCCCATACTGTGTTTCTGTATAAAAAAAAAAAGCTTTTGGAAATCCTTTTGAACATGATTCGTTTTTCATGCATACTTCAGACGAATTGATATCGCCACACGGACAATGAATCATGTTTGAAGTGACAATTGTGTGTAGATGACTCTTGATATCTCTATTTGGGATTTGTGCGGAACAACGCTGTCAATGGCCTGTAGTATTGTCTTGCTTTCTTTTGTCAGCCGGAGAAGAATGTGCGCATGAAGCAAGCCTATATTTTGAAACTCTATGGAATATAAATATCGTGCAACTGTCCAAAGGCTCCATTTTTCAACAAATGTATTAGCTTCTGCAATTTCCGTTTCAAGACACGTGTTGTCAAGTCTGGTCTGTCATGTGCTTGCTAGCCTTGCTGAAAATTTTGCCGTATCTCAGTCCACTGTGGGTTTGTAGTCATCATTACATAGCTCTTTGTTGACTCTCAAACATATATCTAGTTATACCTCTTGTAATGCATTATGCTGTTTTTTTATCTATTGATCTGGCTCCCTTCCTCACCCTATCTAGGTGCGTACTTAGATCTATATTGATATTGTTTTATTTAGTTGAACAATGTTTGTATTTGAAGCCTAAGAACTCAGTCTTGTTTGTTGAACAACTGTGAGAAAAGTATGCTTGTACTTGTGTGGCCTAGATTTATCCTCGAATTTCCCACTTAGCTCTAGCTTAATGATAATTTGTTTACTCTTTATTTACCCTACGTTAATTGGATGTTATGATTATGACATGTTACCCAAGACGGTATCCATAATTTCCTACGTCACTGCCTTTGTTCTGATTGTTTGCTATTTTATAGCGTATTGCATATTACGTCGTACCAAGACTCTTCTCGTATAAATTATGTAATTCGTTTTCGGGATAAATCGATGAGGTTTAGTACCCTAGTCAATCAGTCGTCGGTCATTCAACCTATTGTTAAGAAGGCATTGGGTTATATTGTTTGGATTAAACAGTTTACCCTTTAGTCATATTTCCTGCAGACGAATTGTGTGACTGGCTGTGTATATTTTCAAACTCCTACACAAATATATCATCAAATCTGTTACACCTGTAAATGTTGCCGGTAACATTAACTGTTTACCCACCTTTCTCGGATCACCATCTGCTTACAAAATAGCGTCACGCAACTCTCTGTAGTTGTCTGCCTCAGTGTACTTGCTCATGCCTGAGAAACTGCAAGCGCTGGCAGCCAATTTGAGCATATTAGCGCAGATAATTCTCATTCCTCCATTAGAGGATGACTGTGTTGGTGAAGTTACAATCACAGTATGAAAATGCTGTTGGTCGCGGGTTGTTTGGGTACAGTAGTTAAACATCTGGAATTGGCGATGGAAAGTTAAGTCGCAAATCCGCTGTTGGTTGTGGCATTGGTGTAGTGGATGATTGTGTGTTTCGTGGTGACGACGGCGTCAGCGTAGGAAGGCATTGTAGCCAGGGAACTGATGGAGGTAGAGCTAAGTTGTGTTGGGGTTGGAGTTGCAGCGGCATTAATAGAAGGTTGTGCTTGGGTTGAAGTGCTTCTCATTATCTCAAGCTCTGCATTATCGAATTTGTTTTGCTTTTGGTGTCGAGCGTCTAATGCCAGGAAAACTTTTTTGTGGCATTGTGATCAGCGTCAATAGATCACATATGTGGATACTAGTGGAGTACAGTGAACCTAAGGTTTAGATTTATAGATGTAAATTTAAAGTTTTTTCAACTTAAAATTAAAAGTTAGATCTAGATCAAGACCTAGATTTCTGGGTTCTTGAAAGTACTAAGAACTAGACTTTCCCTTGATAGAATCAAGGGAATATCACAGTTTCTACTTGAATCGAATACTAAGATTTATATCGAGATCATTTGTTTTAGTTGTCTCTTTAAAGGGTAGCAGGACAGTAGGACTTACCGAAGAACATTTGCATTGTCCCCCCCCCCTCTCTCTCTCTCTCTCTCTCTCTCTCTCTCTCTCTCTCTCTCTCTCTCTCTCTCTCTCTCTCTCTCTCTCTCTCTCTCTCTCTCCCTCTCTCTCTCTCTCTCTCATCCAGATTTTGTCTCCCCATTCAAAGAGATTGAAAAATAGCTCCACGCGATCGAGATTTTATCAAAAGCAACGACGAGAAACGAAAAAAGAGCATCAAAATGGCACAGGAAAAACGGAACACTGAATATCTTTCCCCTTATTTTTTTTTCCTTTATAACTTTGTATTCACAAATTGGCACCAAAGCTACCTTCCTTCAGGTAAAGCTCGCCTTTAGTCGAAATTCGATTTTTATAAGTTCAGCCTTTCAATCACAATCTCCCAGCTCTTCTCTCTTATTATAGTTTTATACATACTTATTTAATTCGCCGAAGATTAGCCTACTGAAGCTCTCTTAATTTCCTAAGGTTGGATTTTCAGCTTTTGTTGGAAATAGGCCTAGTTGGTTTCGTTGTTACAAGTGTTATTATTTTCTTGACCAATTCTAGATCTTTAAAAATTAATTTACAAACGGACCTATCTGGAAATAATCTCATGTCAGTTCATATAGATCTTAATGTCTAAATCGGCCCATACACGATCTGCGCAATATTATTGACAATTTTTAGGTTGCCCACACACGGCTCAATATAATTGACAATATTATAGCGCAAACTAGGCTCATTTGGATCTTGGCATCCGCTGAGATAGGATGGGTGGTTTTGACGCAGGAATCGCTGTAGCAGTTGTTATTGCTACAGAAACCGAAACGTATTTTTCAAGAAGGAAACGTGCGAAGTAGTCAAAAAATTGGTTTCTGCAGCGTTCAAGTTTTGGACACACAGAATTACTATGTGAACTTAGACATAATGAGCCACAGGATTTTCAAAACTTTCTCCGCATGGATTTTGAATCCTACAACGAGCTTTTGCTAATGGTCGAGCGCCTGATCGGAACGAAAACCTCCAATATGCGTGAGCCCATCTCTCTTACGGAACTTTTATCAATCAAACTGCGTTACTTGGTCACGGGAAATACTTTTAAGGATCCGAAGTTCATCACTGCTATTGCACCCTAGACATGATGACGGTACGGAATCTGGAAGAATAATGATTTCTGCACAGTAAAATTGACGGTCACCACATACGGTGAATTAAATTGAACACTTGCAGTTGCATTGAGTATTGGGCAATGAAATATCAAACCGATTTTGATTAGGTCAAAAATATTTCGAAAGTCATCAATATCGCCCATATACAGTCAATATAATGTTGACAATTAAATTGCGCAATAGAAATTGATTGTGTACGGACGCCTTTAACGCTAGATCGAGCCAATTTCGATGTGAAAGGCCGTCTGTGAAGACCAATTAAGATATACCGACTGTAGAGTTGAGAGTTCATTATTAATGCTTGGTTGTCGTATTTGTATCATTCTGTTAAACTGAACTGAGTTTTAATCATTAAATGATTCCATAGTACCAACGTCGCGATTTTTCTTTATAACTATCAATATGAGACTTTTAAGCCTTTCGACACGCTGCAAAACCAAACAAAAGACGAGCTAAAAAGTTAATTTGAATTAAGTTGCCATTGATTTAATCATAATATTGTGAGGAAAGAAATTTTTCAAAGATTTTTTTACACTGATATATTATTGATTCAGAGACAGAGACAAAAAGCAAACTGCTAAGAAAAAGGCTTGCTTTCACTTTGCGATTTCTCGCATCAGATAAACTTTTTCTTGCTGCGATTTAAAACGGGATCAATAAACGTTTGCATTTATCATTGTTTTTATCATTCCATTTGCTAATGTAAATGCATTGTGTTTCAACAACAAAGTGTTACATTTCCTAGTATCAATTTACTTTACTTAAATACAATGCGTTTTTTTTTCTTTTAATTTACGAAATATATGATTTTTGTGTGAAAATTTCATATTTGCTATATATTTGTTATCTTTTTGTTACCATAGTATATATGGCACATGGGATAAGAGCTAAAAATTGTGAACTGATAGCTCTTTCAGCAAATAGAATTGATAACAGAAAATCTGTTGCATGCATAGTCATCATCCATACCATTTTGTCCTTTCTCTCTATCGGTCTCGAGTTAGAAGAAGGTATTTGATGGGTCTTTTCTTTTCCATTTAAATGTTTTGGTCTAGCTTTGCCTGTATAAAAGTTTCCTTGTTTGACCACATACTCTTCATCGGATAAACGTACAGCCTTATTAGTATGCGTTCAGGATAAGCGTGTCTTTAAAACAGTAATAAAATGATTAATTACTACCCTTATTACATTTTAAAAAATATGTTTGTTCCTGTGATTACACAGACTTTGTGCGTGGACTGTATGTAAATGCAATTTTCGAATACCTTTCATGTTTGTTTGATTTTTCTTTATTTGTTTGTTAATTTTTTTTTCAATAAGTTGTTTCATTCTTTATTTATTTTAACTTTTATCAACAACGGAATGATCAATAAAATTCGACCCCCATTGTGCACAAGGAAATGCATGGCCTTTTCTGTCAAAAGAGGGGCGTCGATCCGTACGTGTTGTTCATTTTTCTGTCTCTAAGCCAAACCTGAAAGGCATTAATTTTCGGCGTCTTCTTCCTTGACATTTCTTTTTCTATCGAGATAGGTCCTCAATTTTACAATCGTCTCCGTCTTTCTTTACTTGGTCACTGCAGATCTTGATATGCCGTAGCCCTATGTCTTCGCTGTTCCAGCAAAATTGTGGATCCCGCTTGATTCCAATTCGTCAAGAACCATAAGTTTTGATTCGAATGTAAAGGTCTTATGAGTGTATATATGTACTGTTTCAGATTTCTTACGTAGATCTAAACTTCGGTGGAATCTTTAAGAAAAATAGAAACTAGATTTAGATTTTGAAAAACCTGATCTAAGAACTCCAACTCATGAAATCGCAATGTGCGGACTGCACTTATACTTCTAAATCTACACTTCTACACTTATGCCTGACACACAATACGTGACATTCGCAACCGTGCAAATTGGAGAAGCGGGGGGGAACCACTTGCTGGTCTCAGTATCGTGTTTACCGGCACTTCAAGGTAGACAAGCATTTTTTAAATGAAGTATCTGTACTGTATATCATCTACCTGCGCCCTTCCCTAAAGCTGGCCACACACTGCACAAGCCTATTACTCAAGTGACTTGTCTCAAGCCATATTGCACAATCACAGTTTCAAGTCTAGTTCAAGTTCCACCCACACACTACGCAATCTTTTTTCTCAATTGACTGGAAGAAACTATGGCGCCCACGAGGAAACAGCGGTTGCACCTTGTATATTCAATTAAAGTTAAAACAGCGGAAAAATAGATTTTTCTGGGCAAAAAAGTGGCTTCTAGAGAGGAGTAGAATTAATCATACCAAACTATTAGAAGAATTGAGGTTGATTTTTTTTGTTACTGTCTCGCGATTAGCACTACTGTCAATTTCTTTGACAAAATGAACCATTTCCACGTATGCCTTGTCTTTTAAAATTCTATTACTGTATTCCTTGGATTTGATACGCCATAAACACTCATAGGATTTGTATAGTTCGATAAATTTTAAAACAGAGTCTCTAGACCAGGATGCCATTTTAATTCGCCTCGACAGAATCATCGAATGATAGACTAGAGCTTCTACATTTCTTTATGTCTGTATCATAGGCCTAGCAGGCTAGCACTAACAATAATTTTAAAAAAATTATTTCTCAAAATACTTTAAAGAACAGGAAACTGCCGCGAGACTTTGTTAATTTGAGGTCGCTGATTTCAAATATGCCCTTAGTTTTTTTCTACGATAAATATTAATAATTGTAGGTCCAGTTAAAAAATCCCCACTACCCCCAAGGCACACCCATTTCCTGTGCCCACCGTCGGCCAAGAGCTGGCGAGACCAATCCCGCCAGGTGTTCACGTGCAGCGGCTTGAGACTTGAAGCCTCAACACCAAAGAGAGTCTGGTCTCCTACAAGTCAATCAAACTTGGCCTAAATCACATGCACAACTTTCCAGTATTACCACACACCTACAGGTAAACTTGGGCAAATGACTTGTATCCAGTCAATTGCCCCAGTTCACTTGCAGGTATGTGGGCCGCTTAACCCTTCCCTCCCCGCAGGACCTTCCAGCAATTTCAATTCTCAAGGCCTATCGCACATATCATGCGCACAGGGTGATTCAGCCCGTGTCCTCCTTCCCTACCCTTTCACTATTTTCATGTGGTGCACATGAGTTCATAATTATGCTTGCACAGCTTGCAAAGAGACATAGCTCTTTCACGTTTACTAATAGACCCGTTTTGCATAAGTAAACTATTTTTAGATATTGAATCCCCCCACAAAAAAAAAAAAAAAAAATGGCACCACTGCAGCTAACAGGACACCGTGCTAACTGCAAAAAAAAACCCCAAAAAATCCCGCTAAACCCAACACAAGGCATCATTAAATGTTTACGCTCTGGTTCACCAACACTGGTAGATCTAGATGTACCTCTATTCTGTCATTGAGGTACTCAAAATAATTTCAATCCAAGATCAACTAGATCTATTAGATTAGAAAAATACACAGATTTATGCAGACAGAAATGTCTGCCAAATTGTTGCTGGTTGTAGAATTTAGAATTGGTGAAGTGGGCCAGTCAGTTTCTGTCTTCTGTCCTCAAAAAAAAAAAAAAAACGCGTGGATCCACTCCAATATTTAGCTTGTCAGCTTAATTACATGAAATTTTAAAATGGTTTTTTTTTCCTAAAAATTAATGTGAGAGAAAAGTATATATTTTTTTTTAATTTTGCAAATAACAACATATTTCTGATTAAAATCCATACCTGATCTTATGTGAACGAAAACAAAAAGGAAATTCATAGGTGACGACACCTGTATCCACCTAAGAGAAGTCTTAGGGACACCTATGCATGCATCATCAAGTTATGTTTGCTGTCTATTTTCAACTAACACATCGATGTCGATACCAATTTCAGTTATGTAGGATTTCGCTGATTGACAAAAAGAGTTAACATCAAACGGCTTAATTTTAGCTTTTGTGAAAGAAAGCCTATTGGGAACTAAAGCAGAGACTTGAGTTTCATAAATCTTCCCTTTGCATATAACTTTATTATGGTCGCAACTTGAATTTTAAAGCTAATGTGTATAATTAACCGTAGCCTGTAAATGTCCTAAGTTACAATCTGTGAGGGAAAAGATCAACGTCTTTTTAATAATATATATATATATATATATATATATATATATATATATATATATATATATATATATATCAGATCCTCTAGTGAGATCCGCGGGAGTAATCATAATCCTTGGTCCTCAGTAAGATGCCAGCGGAAATCAACGAGAGACTGAGAACCGTCGATGTAATCATGGCCTTTTGACTTTGTCTCAACGGGAGAGTCCGTTACCACTTCTCACTTCACGGGATATGATTACTTTTTTTTTATTCCGGGACCCAGCTGATCTTAGCTTACCGTCAGCCCCGTAACCTCCCGTAACCTCTCCTCATTCCGCAGGAAATGATTACTTTTTTGATTCCGTGACCCCCTTCATCCCCACTCTTCACTTCACCGGAAATGATTACTTTCCTGATTACCGGGACCCCGCAGATCTTCTGCAACGGGACCCCGGTTATCGTGATTACTTAAAAAATTGGAATCCATCACAGCCTTAGGGCACATTATCACTCCGTTCCTGACGATAGATCGTCAAAATTGGAAACAATCATCACCCTGCAAGGAAGTCTCGATTGTTTCTACAATTTCAACCTACCGTCGTCATTCCACTCCGTGGTAACATAAGATTTTAGAGCCACAACTGTGACGTCAAAGCAACAGAGAAGATTAACAATTATCTTTGTTTACATTTCGAGTGAATTTACGTAGTCGAAAATTGTTTGTGAATATACAAAACGGTATATCTGTAACCTTATATGGTATGTACAGAACTTTAGGTAATTAGCACAGTAGTGTGCGACTATAATTTTTTGTATTTACAAATGTTCAGATATATTATGTTGCCTTAAAAGAATACTTGCGAGGGTGTGTGTGGTAGTAGTAGTAGCGACACGACACACACTATAAACCCTATAGGCGCTATGAACAATCCTGCAAAATTGTCCAGTGTTGGCTACATGCCGACTCCCTACTCAATAAAGTTTGTATCTCCACTTTACAGGTTTGGTGTGATAAATTGTGAAATGTTTTGCGTATTTTTTTTTGAAAGTGTAAGTTGTCCGATAACGCCAGGAATTCCTTTTGTTTTAATGATAAACTTAGCGAATTCCAACTAAATTACCAGGTATGACAAACTAATGAGTAATGTGGCTAGTGGTAAGGCACGACAGGTAAGTGTGTAGGAAATAAAAACTATACTGATGTAAGTTTTTATCGTTTCTTTTATTGCCGTCGAAAAAAAAAAAAAAAAAAAAAAAAAAAACCTGCCCAGTCTGAAACTAGAACCCAATTAAAACGAAAGCTGAAATCCAAACTAAAAGTAAGAACTAAAAACATAATTTAAAATTAAAACCCAAACTTAAAATTAAAACTCAAAATCCAAACTTAAAAACCCAGTCAGTAGCTCTCATACAGCCGCTGAAAGAAAATTACAAAACCACCGTGTAAAACACGCATTCTCATACAAATGAATGTATAAAAAATATAAGTTTAGCGATTAGCCACTCAACAAAGTGATGATCCAACATTACCCATTTGGCAAGATAATTACAACCGCTATCAAACTTTAATCATAATCTGCACTCAAAGAAGCGTCCATTCCAATAACAAAATGCTTTACACTACCAACTTTACATGTGCATCATCCTTGGACAATAATTACGATTCAATTCTACATATATCGCAACTACTGAAGTTTACATGTATTATCATTAAGCATGTCACGGTCTATAAATCGTATCATCACAGCAACGTAAGTTACCCCTATAAACAGATAGTATGGGTGACAACGGTTACGTTACCGTTATATTTCTGCTCTGTTAGCTTACACAAACATAGGGTACCTAGACCATTCTTTATATCTATCGGACTAACTAAAGTTCTGTAATACAACTTAAACTTATAGTACAGGTAACGATCCATTAATCCTTGCTACCACTATTATTCTTTGCAAATAAATACAAAAGTAGCAGTTCTATAAAAGCTCATCAATAATGCACAGAGGCTTAGATTTAATCTCTGGGATCAACATTCAATGTATGGAACAACATACAGATGTTATACTCACTTCCAATATCATAGCAATGGCTGTTCAAATGTCAACGTCAAAGGTTCAGGCAAACGTTTAACTTCAGACTCTCTCTCTCGTGTACGCGCAGTTCGGCTTCTTGAATGCAGATGAGGAGCTTCGAAAACTGCTCTACATGTATAGATTTTCCGAACAAAGATTTTCTAAAGATCACCGAGATAGGAATCTCCCTACCTGTCTACTTTAATGGGTGAGGGGATAAAACATTAATTCTAAAGTACCGAATTTACTTCGTAACATCGCTCACACAGTGACAACCAAGCTAGATAAAAATTTCAACTTGCAAAGACGATATCATTGTAACCACATGTACACTGAACAACCTTTCACTCGTGTAATCTAAAACAATATATGTATTATAAGATCTAAGGAAGACATAGAATCAAAGTAAACCTTATCAATGTCAAACATCGAAACTGTCACCATGGGAGAGTCCCCTCCGATGCAAAACTATCGTTTACAGGAAGTTCGAAGACATTTTGTGTCCTGTAACCGCGTCACTATTAGCGTCTGTGAAGTGATAGTATCAGTACCAAGACCACCACAGAGGCTAGCCCCATAATAAACAAACTGTGTGAAACGACCATCAGTATAGACGCGAACCTTCTCTAAGCCGACACCTACGGCTGGCCTCAAAGGATGCAGTGCGTAACAGCTCAGTGACTAACTAGATTGCTGCTTTTGTTTGTCCGGTCAGGTCTCAGTTACTCTATCTGACAGCGTGCAGCATAACTTAAAGGTTTTCTCGCTCTCGAGGAGCACGAATGGACTGCACCCTAAGGACATATCAGTTTCCCCTGACATAGTTGCGGTACCTGTTCTTTCAAAGGAATATGGATAGCAGTCAATCTTTAAAAAAAAAAATAAAATACAGAGTAAAAGTACTAAAACTCGTCCTTTTACATCTAGAAAAAGGCGTAAAGATTATATTGATAGAAATTTGAAAAGGGCATATTAAGAAATAAATCTATTTCTTCCCAGAATATGCTTGGATTAATTTTTGGCCAAAATTGGACTTAGTTTCTTTTTGGTAAAACTTTACAAAATATTTCCACATTAATGCCTGCCATTTCCATAATATGCTTTATCCATTTACGAATAGTGTCTTCACTGACTGGTTTATAAGGGCTCTGATAACTGACGAGTAGTTTAGTAAAATGTTGTTGTTGTTTTTTTATCTGATATCTTTCGTTCTGCTCAAATATTCTTTCAATATGTTTACAATACACAATTTTTTATGGTTCGGGAAGCTAAAAATTCTAAAAGGTTCCGATGATGACCGCGACGAAAATGCTTCAAGAACTTATTGCAGAAAAACACATATCTTTCATTTGAGACGGCCATGTTGTCTATATCCTCAGCATGAATCTTTCGTGACCGCTGTCCTGACAAAACAGCTAAGAAAAACGTGAGTTTTAGCGTTAGCTCTTTGAGTGTTAAAGTGTCATGTGGAAACCATGGTTCTAAAAAATCTAGCACACGTTGGGGGTCCCAGGTGGCGATTTTGCTCTCAGATAGCAAAGTTGGGTTGGTTTCAAAAGCTCCTTTCATGAAGCGTTAGATATTGTCAAGGCTACCAAAGTTTTCTATTTTGAGATAAGAAGATAGGGCAGATCTAGCACAACATAAAGATGAGTATGAGGCTTTGCATGAGAGTAATTAAGAAAGGAAATTAATGGGCTCTGTTAGAAGCGGTGAAACTGGATCCACTTTTTTCCTATCAGCGTACCTTGTCCCTTTCTTAATGTAAACATAGTAGACCTTTTTCGTATCTGGTCTCCATTGAGGCCATAATGACGTCGGTAGCCGTGCCTGAAAAACCTTGCTCTTGCAATCTTCTCCTGAAACTATACATATCATCAGTCTCAATTTCTTGTGTAGTGGATGTTGATGGTTGGGGTGACTGGGTAACGATAGCAGGTGTTTCCTTGCCGAAAGCAGGACTGGCTTGGCCATTAGCAGCTTGAGTAACACTAGAAAAAATGTTTGTGTCGGCCATAGTGGTGCTACTACAATGCCGGTTGCCTCGTCCTGTTTTATTTATTGCAGAAGTCTGGAAAGCAATGATTAAGGTGGGAAAGCATAAAAATTGTAGGCACGCCACTTGAAAAAGAAAGCATCAATTTTGCTAGCTTCCGGATATGGTCTGATAGATATAAACATCTCAAACTGTCGATTCAATCTCGAAGCTAAAAGGTCTATACTTGGTTGAAATTTCAGCACATCTAAGGCAGTGTTCAGTTATTCTGAATCGAGTTTCCACTCTGTGTCGAGATTGATATGTCTACTTTCATGATCAGCCTCACAGTTTTCAAAACCAGGGATGCGCGCCACAGTCAACCATAAGTTTCTAGTATTACACCACTGCCAAACTACTTTAGTAAGAGTATTCAATTTTTCTGACTTGTTTGACCGCATCTTGTAGAGGCATGCCATTGCTGCAGTGTTATCGACATAAACCTGAATATGTTTATTTATCATTTCTTTTGCAAAAGTCTTCAGACCGAAAAAAGTGGCGAATACATATGACTTGCTTCGTGGTGTGACCATGCACCACCTGTTCGAATCCCATCACACACTGCACCCCAAGCTGTGAAGCTGGCGCCTGTCGTTATGATAAGGTCTGGGTCCGGCCTTAAAATAGGGCTAAAAGAAATGTTAACAGTTCTTAGCCACCACTGCAGCTCGTCATTGGCACGATCTGAAATAGTCATAATTATATGCCTCCCAGTTGTTTTTGATTTGCCGTAAAGCCTTGATCTTCTCTTTTTCTAGCTCTCTGTAATGTAAAGGGCCCATAGGGACTGCACTAAAAGTAGCTACCATTAGACCTAGCAGTCTAGCAATATCTCTTATTTATCTCTAATTTTCTCTTTTCACAGAGCCGTAGGTCATCTCTTTTGGGTTGATTATAAATTCTAAATAAGTTACCTCTTGGATCGGTGATAACACAGATTAATTTGCTCGGATAAACTACAAAACCCAGTTTATCAAATGTTGAAATAGCATCTGTAATAGTTTTGACGCAGTCATTGTACTCAGCCTCAGAGGCAGGGAGTCATCTAGGTAGTCCGTCAAAATATGGCTCAAAGTGTGCAAGTATGCATAGATTGGGTTTGTGATTTTTGTAAAACATTTTGGGCATTGTGCCAAACCAATACTGTAACATGTGTATTCATAGAGATGTCTTTACCACAAAAATTTTAGATACTTTCTGTCCTCCCTGGCAATTGGTACACAAAAGTATGCAGATACAAGATCTATGCTTGCCATTCAACAATTTTTTGTCAAGAGGTTTAAGGCCGATTATAGGGTTTTTATACTAAATTTTTTTTATTCAACATTTTTGTTAAATTCCTTTAGATTAAGTATCATTGCATACGTTCCATCACTCTTTTGACGGGTAAAGATGCCTGAAATGAATTCACCTTCTTCGTGTTTAGAGGAAATTATGACCCGTGCCCTTAACAATTCTTGCAGGTCATTATTTATTACCCTCTTTTCTTCCTTATTCATATAGTAACTAGAATCTGTGGCCTACTTTCCTCCTGCACCCGAATGACTCAGTTCTACTTTATCATTTCTAGAATAGTTTTATCTAGTGTCAAATTTTTCCATTCGCGGCCCCTGTATTGAATTTGTTCAGCCTGAAAGTTATCGGCTTTGATTTCCAGCAATCGCTTTATGCTTTCAGTGTCAGCGACTCTTACCTCTACCCCATCAATTATCTTAGCGTTTAACGCCTGGGGTTCGCTGCCGGCCTTCTCGCCTAGCGCCATCCGGTACCGTAGGTCGATTGGCCCTACCTTCTGTGGCCTGTGTCCCATTGGGCCAGCGCGTTGCCTAAAAAATCGCCCCTTTTCCTGTAGCCGGCGTATGTGTTTGTATAGGTAGAGGGGTAGGGGGGCGTTTGCGGAGTTATGCCGAACCTCTCTGTTCCTTCGCTTCTTTAATAAGCTTCTTTGCGTCGTTCCCGTATACCCACTGAAACAATCTGCTGGCATCTCAACAATGACCCTTACATTATATGGCAGAGCCGGGTTTTGACTGTCTCTTCTTGGAGCATTGCCTAAGAACGAAATTGCATCTGTTAAGAATAAGTTTCTTACGATTACGATTTCACTGTTTGTCACGTCTTTCCTGTCTTTTGCTCTTTTGGTTAGCGCATCGGCTGCTTTTGCAATAGCGATAGTGGCTTTGCTAATGTTCTTTTGCAGTGCTGTGAGGTGCATGTCTATTTTCTTATGCTGGCCTCGCAACATGTCCCTGAATTTAGTTTGCTGCCTTTACGTGGAGCGCCTCGCAATTTTTCGGTATCATATTATGTGCGCTATCTTCTCATCAGTGGGGGCTTCAGTGAATCGCTTTGTTATGAAAATGGCCAGTTCTTCTGAGATCGGTTCACCGACTTCTTTCACTTCAAATTCATGAAGGGCATCCTTGAACCAATCCCCCTCGCAGTCGGATTTCCCCGAAACTATTTCTCCTTTGTCGGCTGAAAGATCAGGCACTGTGACACCTTCAATAAAATCTCCCGATGTACGGAAATCTGGGCGAGGCCTGTTCCAATCACTTCCGTTTCTATCGCGATCGGGTGACAAAGGCCTTGGGCGAATCTTAGACCGTGGGTGGGACCGGCGGGATCTAGATCTGCGTTTGTGATCGGTTTTCTTCTCATGCGTGTGAGATTTACAACCCAGTCCTGACTTTTTCTCCGCCCACTCGGGTTAATGTTCTGGGGTTAGAGAGCGCTCTGGCGTCAATGATGAAGAAGAAGAAGAAGAATGTTTTCTCTTTCTTTTATTCGGTTTTTTTTTTTTTTTTTTTTTTATTTTTTGAGTCATGAAATTCATTAAGTTGTTCATTACTTCAGTGCTCTTTTGAACTACTTCTAAACTCGTCATGTTTCCTTCGTTTCCAATATCTTTTTCTTGCGGCTTGATAATGTAGCCTCTTCCATACTTTCAAATAAAGTTTGAGACAAGTTAAATTCTCTACGACGAGCAAAAACCCAGAAGGCGAGGATAGTATTGTTAATTCAATTTTCAGCCGAAGACAGGTGTATACCCTAAAAGGCTAGAGGGATGAAACAATAATGTGTGTTATTGCCCAGAGGGCAGAAGAAAACTATGTCGCCCAGAAGGCTACGGAAAATTTATCTTGCCCAGAGGGCTAGGGAAAAAATAATCGCCCAGAAGGCTACGGAAAATTATATTGCCCAGAAGGCGAAAAATATCTTGCTTAGAAGGCGATGAGTGTTATGTTTAGAAAACAAAAATAATATGATCACCTATAGAGCGAGTTAAGAAATTAAAACTCAGAGGAAGCATAAAGTAATGTATGTGTAACACAAAGGAAAAAATAGATCTAGATTTTAGATCTAGCTGGTTAGCTCAATTGGCTGTAAGTAGGCCAGAGAGAAAAGTAAAACCGTCCTACTTTTATGTAATCCTTTGGAAAGAAATGACAAAACCACAAAAAGGATATATATATATATATATATCTCCAAAAGAGACAAACAGAACTGTATAATCATTCAATGGCGGATGAAGATAGCAAGTATCCGTATGAAGAAAAGTAGTAATCGGTATCAAAGGCAGAGCTCGAAAAAATCGTGTGACCAGGTTAAGCGCAACACGCGAAGTGACTGGGAACGGCCGGCGTGTATCTCATGTTACCACGGGGTGAAATGACGGCGGTGAGTGAAATGGGTAACTTCCACTGGACTGGCATGTACGAGGACGTGGCCAGATACTACCGCTCGTGTGATATATGTCAGAAAACAGTTAGCAAACGAAGAGTGAAGAAGGCCTCATTGGAGACCATACCAGTGGTGGATGTCCCTTTCAAACGTGTGACTATGGATCTAATTGGACTGATAGAACCAGCAAGTCAAGCAGCCCACCGATTCATTTTGACGCTTGTAGACTATGCTACAAGGTATCCAGAAGCTGTCCCGTTGAAGAGAATCGACACTGAGACAGTAGCTGAGGCGCTCGTGGATATATACAGTCGCCTCGGCGTTCCAGAAGAAATGCTTAGTGATCAGGTTACACAGTTTATTTCAGATTGCATGAAAGGAGTATGCAGGTTTCTTGGTGTTACATAGTCTACGACTACACCATATCACCCGATGTGTAATGGCCTGGTCAAGAAGTTCAACGGCACGTTAAAGAAGATGTTGTAGAGGCTGTGAAATGAGAAGCCAAAGCAGTGGCACCGATACATCAACGCGCTACTCTTTGCGTACAGGGAAGAACCTCAGGATTCAACTCATTTTGCCCCGTTCGAGCTTATGTATGGCAGGACTGTGAGAGGACCCATACAGATATTACGGGAACTCTGGACCCATGAAATTGATGAAAAGGAGGTGAAGTTAAGCTATCAGTACGTGCTGGACCTACGGGAGCGTCTTTCCGACACATTAAAACTGGCCAAGAAACAACTTGAATCGTCTCAGGCAAGGCAGAAGAAATACTTTGACAAGAAAACAAAGGCTAGGCATTTCAGTCCTGGCAACAAAGTGTTAGTTCTCCTCTCGGCTGACACAAACAAGCTGTTCGTACAGTGGAAAGGGCCCTATGATATTATCAACACAGGGGTCCTAATAATCACAAAGTAGAGATCAACGGAAAAGAGAAGACTATCGATGCAAATCTTCTCAAGAAATACGTCTCAAGAGAGGAAGAAACCAGTCCAAGAGCACCCGAGGTTTCCAGCCAGACGCGAGTTGATATCAACGTTCCGTCGAGTTTGGCCTTGGTTGAGGACTACGACTGCGAGTCAGATAATGGACATAATCAAGACATTTTGACCGGCGATGAACCAGCCTGCGAAGATCTACCCGAGATTGGTACTTGGGGACAGAAGGAAGATGTTTCGGATGTCAGGTGCGTTGAAGCCCTCACGTCTGACCAAAATCGGGAGCTATAATTGATGGTCGAGAGTTTCAGCGAGATATTCTCAGATCGTCCAGGCGACACTAATCTTGCTGGATACCGGATCGACTTGACTTCCGACGTATCTGTATGTCAGACACCGTATCCTGTACCATTCGCCCTGCAGCCTTCACTCAAGAAAGAGCTACAGCAGATGGAGGACCTAGGGATCATACGCAAGAGCGCTGCACTATAAGCACCGCCTGTGGTCGTCGTGAAAAAGAGAGATTTGCGTCGTCTCAAAAACATTATTCACCGACCCTCAACCTGTTCCTTCGCCAGCCGAGTTTTTCTTTGGTATGAGCGAAGACAAGTACTTGTTCAAGCTTGACTTGATCAAGGGTTATCACCAGAAACGTATGCGGGCCTCAGATGTTCACAAGACTGCTTTCGTGACGATGGGTCAACACTACGAGTTCCTGCGGATGCCATTCGGGATGGTGAACTCCGGCATGACCATGACAAGAGCAGCGCGACGACTTCTGGAGGGAATGGACAATGTGGTAGACTACATCGATGATCTGCTGGTGCATACCAAGACATGGGAGGAACACTTGCAAGTCTTGGAGGAACTCTTCAAGCCATTGGAAGCGGCCAACCTAGTTGCGAAACCAACCAAAGTGTGAACTTGGAGCAACACAAGTCGACTTCCTACGACACCGTCTTGGGACGGTTGGACTTCAATGTTGAGAAAGTGAAAGATGCCCCGAGACCGACCACCAAGAAAGAGATAAGATCCTTATTAGGCTTGATTTTTATCAACCATTTATACCTAACTTTGCTGCTATTGCTACCCCTCTGTCATATCTAACACGTCAAGGTCAGCCTAAAAACAAAGATGTGTGGGGAGAGCCCCAGGAAAGAGCGTACATTGCATTAAAGCGAGCTGTAATTAGCAAACCCATATTGATACTGCCTGACGTTAATAAAGAGTTTTTTTTTTTTGTTGTTTTTTTTTTAGAACAGACGCATCTGATATAGGGTTAGGTGCCACCCTGTTACATAAATGAGATGAGCAATTTTTTTCTGTTGCTTATGCAAGCAGGAAGCTTCTAGATAAGGGGAAGAGAAATTCTGTGATGGAGAGAGAATTTCTCGGAATTGTTTGGGGTATAAAGAAATTTGCTTTGTATCTTTATGCAAACAGTTCGCGCTTCAAACAGACCACCAACCCCTCGATTTCCTAAAGGTTTCTAAATTTGATAACCCTCGTATCATGCGTTGGGTATTGGCTCTGCAGAGTTTTGTTTTTAAATTAGAACACATTAAAGGCAAAGGCAATGTGGGAGCTGACTTTCTTAGTAAAGTTCCTGTATAACATTTCGATTGCATTGTTAACATTTTTGTGAGGTGAGCAGCTTCTGATATGCTTGTACTTTTTGTAGTATTGTATTTTACCTACTTCTATTGTTTGTATGGCCAGGACTTTCGCGGCTTTACGTAACGTAAAGCATGACTGCTAAAATGCCCAAATCAAGTAAAAGTTTTGTGATTTATCCATTTTTATTGATGATACATTGCTTTGGATGAACTTGAGAATGAATTTTTAGGGAAAACTATTTTAAATAGGGGGGATGCGTAACACATTGTGCTGTAATTTGATCTATTGATATTGCTTTCCTCACCCTGCGTAGGTGCGTAATTTCGGGTAGTGGAACGACTAGATCTATGTACATTGTTTTATTTAGTTGCATAATGTTTGTATTTCAAGCCCAAGAACATAGCCTTGTTTATTGAACACAGACCGTACTTGTATGGCCTAGATTCTTCTGGAATTTTCGACCTAGTTCTAGCATAGTAATGTTTAACTTGTTTAACTTTGTTCTGATTGGTTGCTATTTTATAGTGCTTACTCATCATGTGTTCCAAACATATTCTCGAATATTTATGTAATTCCTTTTCTGGATAATTCGACGAGATTTTGTATAAACAAGAGTCGAAATTATGTTCAGTCAGTCAACCTACAGTGAGTTTAGAGTCAACCTCTTTTGTTGGATTAAACAGTATGCAATTTTTACTAGCGGACTTTAGACTTATTTTTTACGGATGTGTCGTGTGATTGAACAAAGCCAAACAGATCACCCCATCAAATCTGTTACACTTTTTCTTATTCTTTTTTTAACAGGCACGAGACTCTCTTATGCAGTGTACTGTTAACACGAGGGATGAAAAGCACATAGAACTAGTGATTATAAGTATGAGATTAAATAGCTCTTGGTTGTGCATAAACCAGAGACGCAAAAAGCACACAATTTTGAAAAGCAATGTCTATGCTTGTATAAAGTTTAAGTCATAATCTTTGGTTCAGTAGGGCCTATGATCGGTCGTTGGGGTCCTATGTTGTTTTGGAAAGGAGCGCCAATTTTGATCGGTGATGATGTACACACAGCTTCGAATATGTCGTCAAACGCGTGTGTTTCGGTCGAATATGAACTCCGTTTCTACTGTAAGTTGCTCCATTATCGCCAAGGAGGGTATAATCTCGGTTGTCTTTTTTTATATATTTGTCGGGACACCACTCGTTCTTTGGAGTTCTGTGGCCGTGCGCATGAAAAGGTCCCAAAGTTGGGCGGCACCCAAGCTCTATTTTGGCTTGGGCGGTCTAAACTAGGATCTACCCAAGATTTGGGACTGGGCGCGGCGCATGAAATTGTCCCCGACAAGTGCCCAGCTGGGACGAAGAAAATGTAAACAAACACACTTATTTTTAGTAACACCACGATGTTCCGATGAGCACCTTACATTTTTATTGCTTGCAGAATAAAAAATCGTAGCAAATCATGGCTAGGAAAGATTTTTACTTCACTCATCTTGTAATTTCCGGGCATATTGAAGAATTTTCTTGCAATTAAGAAAACCATCAATCAAGGCTAAAAACAGTGTCATATTTTAAATGAAAAGCCGATATTAGGAAAATAATATTATTACAAAAATGAGTAAAAGCTGTAGCTAGATCTACATCTAGTCTGAAATCTATTCTCAATTTATGTTACTTTGTGTCTAGAGACTAGATCTAACTCTTCCGCAGATCTAGAAATCTAGTACTGCAATTAAAATCAAACTAATTTCTATAATTTTCCCTAAAATCTAGATCTCTTTTATGTAAGAATACGCTCATTTTAATAACTAGACTTAAGCAAACAAATAGTAGATCTAGATCTACGTGACTTGTGCTACCGTAATTAAAACGCAACTCCGGAATTTAACATGTAACCTTTATATCTTGAAAATCACCTGTTTGTGATTAAACCAATCATCATAGAGGCTTAAGACTTTGATAAAATGGACCCACAAATGAAAAAGCCTTATCATTGGAGTAGACTTAAAAGCGTTGGTAGACCTCTGTTTGAGCTCTAGTCCAAGATAATAATGGTAAGAATTGTTAACAACCTTTATGACGTGATCTAAACTTGATCCACATTGTAAATTAAAGATTTTAAAGTTGTAAATGCTAAATATCATTGGTCAAGATAAGGAAAGAATCAGTTCTATTAAAATTCTTAATTATTGGTCTGCCAAATGTATTTGACTTGAACTTGAATAATACTATGATTCAGTTTCCGAGTTTCAGCACAGTAATATATTTACAATATAATGAGTTAATCAAATGGAGCATTACAGAGTGAGCCTAAAGAGTACTAGTTGTTCTGTGTGACCAAGTGACCACTTATTCATTAGAGGCCATGTCTTGAATTACATGCAAAAGAAATATTTATACTAAAACATTATCATCATCATCATCATCATTGTTTCTTTCTCTTCTTCTTCTTCTTCTTCTTCTTCTTCTTCTTCTTCTTCTTCTTCTTCTTCTTCTTCTTCTTCTTCTTCTTCTTCTTCTTCTTCTTCTTCTTCTTCTTCTTCTTCTTCTTCTTCTTCTTCTTCTTCTTCTTGTTGTTGTTGTTGTTGTTGTTGTTGTTGTTGTTGTTGTTGTTGTTGTTGTTGTTGTTGTTCTTCTTCTTCTTCTTCTTCTTCTTCTTCTTCTTCTTCTTCTTCTTCTTCTTCTTCTTCTTCTTCTTCTTCTTCTTCTTCTTCTTCTTCTTCTTGAGTTCATGTTAAATGCAAGTTAACAATTTTAAATTACAAAAATTACAAAAAAAAACAACTTTGTTTGAGAAATCATAAACACATAAAAGTTAAACGGAATGTAACAATTTATTTTGGAAATAATCAATACAGAACATAAATAATCACTGCGTATAAGATTTATTAGGTCTAAGATTTTGGAAACCTCAAACCATTTCAATATGGAATGTTTCAGTTTCATAACAATCAACACGTTAAAAAAGTCCACCTCAGTAATTGAAATTGAATTCAATATTTTTTGTTTTGTAAAAATTATTAATGATATAATACATATCTCATAAATATCTAACATCTACTTTTACTACTACTACTACTACTACTACTACTACTACTACTACTACTACTACTACTACTACTACTACTACTACTACTACTACTACTACTACCACCACCACTTCTATTACCACTACAACTACAGCTACTACAACGGAAATTATCAAATTTATGAACCACTCAATTTCATTTTTTTATTTCTTAGTGGTAACACATAAAATTTCTCATGAACCCAGATATGAAGTGAAACACAATTGTTTTCGCTGAATCACTGTTGTCTTCGGCTGAGAGGTCTTGACACCCGGCTTATTCTTCTACCGATGGTAGATCTGTGTACTTTGAAAGTATACCTCGTGAATTGAGAGCTTCCATCGTTGGTTAAAAAAAGGAGAGCCGCAAGGATCTGTAACAAACATGATAAGTGTATAAGGTCATTACTGGATCGTCTGAATAATTATGTCATTAGCTTCAAAATATCGAACGTATACAGTTCAAAGTGACTATTGAATTACACACAGACAAAAATCTTTTGATAAAACATGCCACTTTATTCACTGTGAAACCCTTATGTTATTGTAAATAAATATATACCTACCCACCTCTTTTACTTCATTCCTTGATTGAAAAGAGAGCAAGCCATGCCTCATTGATACTTAAAAAGTTATTATCAAGCGCAACTGTACTTATAGTCCTTTAACTAATAATATGTAGGAACTTTATGCATCGCAGCTCATGAGCATCCAGCAATAATCAATGTCTATAACCACCGGCCTTTTTCAGTCGTTGGTTCACTTAATCAAAATTTAGACTTAGGTGATCGATAAAATAAGAGAAAACCGTCACAATTACAAAAAAATTCCTAGGTGTAGATTTTAAAAAATTAATAATATAATATAGCTTCCCAGCACTAAAGCTCTAGGTTTAGATCTAAGAAATGAAAAATAAAAAATGACGATGAAAGATCCAAATACTGTATTAAAAAATTGATATTTTGTCCCGCTTCTCATTTTCATGTTTTAGCCAGACTAGACCTAATTTTTTTACTTAGATCTAGATTCTAGACCTTGCTTTGTAAAGGGCCTCTTAACCGTGTATATAAGTACGGTATGCTTGTTTTTCAACGACATGTAGATCTAATATAAATATAATCTGTTTATGATGGTATTTCCAATGGGATAAAGATCCGTTTTACTGAATCTAAATCTAGATTAAGATCTTAATTTTTAGTTTTATTTCTTAACTAGATTGGTAGTAAGTTCAATGCAAATTGGAATTTATATTCAAGTTTTTAATCCCGATTCAGTCTAAATCTAGTTTCACCTGAATACATCAGAGCAGGTTACCTTTGCGATTTGTTAGCTACAAATCACAGCTTATCTCCTCCGCTATCCAGAAAGGTTCTTGACTTCGAAATCTGTACCTTGCATGTAATTCATCATCGTTATAGACATCTAAGTGGTTGGTATTATGTCGAAAAATTCGGAATCGTATTCTCTCGGTCACCGATAAATTTCGTTGATAATGTCCGCCATTGTTGGACCGGAAATACAGATCTTGGGCCAACCTCATCGAGCGCCCATATTTTGGGACGCACAGAAAGTGCCCAAGAGCTTGGGAACATTTCATGCGCAGCTCCCATCGTCAGCAAGGGCCCAACTTGGGCACTTGTGCTAAGTTAGGCGGGAACTTTGTCTTGGGACCTTTTCATGCGCACGGCCACTGAAGTATACTGGGGTGTTTGGCAGCAAAAGTCATTCGATTTCTTGTCATACGAAGTCTTAGCAGACACTTGTCTTCGTTTCAGAACTTTGTTAAGGTTCGTGCAATTCGCATATTGCATGTTTGAGAAAGGTAAGAGAGTTCTAGGATTTCTCCCCAGTAAAATTTCAGCTTGGATTTCATTGCTGAACTGCTGTGGCGTGCTTCTGAGCTCGAGAAGTGCCTTGAATGGGTCCTGATTTGTCTCCTTACCTTTCTGTATCAACGTCTTTACAGTCTTTACAGCTGCTTCAGCTTTATCATTGCTTTGATGGTGGTGAGCAGATGATGTCTTGTAATCGATTCACAGTTCTTTAAAAAGTTTTGGAACTCAACAGCAAGAAATTTGGATCCGCAATCAGTGATCAATTGTCGGGTTGGTCCCCCTGCCACCTGCTTCAGTAAATGCTGAATCCCGGGCCAGAATGCAGTCGTCCTTGTTCTTCTGATCATACTCTCATAACCGAGGTGTGCAGCATGAAGTTTCTCTTTTATTTCAGAACTGGGAAACTGGGAAACTGGGATTATAGCTTGTTCTTCTTTGTAGAGGACTCCGTCTTCTTCACAGATGATTTTATGTACCTGCCAACAAGGCATAAAACTCTTGTCATTTGGTGTACTGCCTTAAAAGGAGATGTTCATTCTTTTCTGTAGCTTTCCAGCATTGTGTCTGGGATGGTTAAGACCATTTTTATTTGCAGGTCAGGGATGTTGTGAGGTGAGTCCTTGCCTACTTCTCTGCTCAGCGTGTCGGATATAAAGAGTTGTGGACCTTTCACATAAATAAATTTACAGTCGAGTCACAGCGATGTTGACGCATCTGTAGGTTTTGCGGGCGTCTAGGAGCCTGGCTGAGAGGTTTTCTTTGGATGTTTTCAAGTGTTTTGTGGTCATTTTGGACGTATACTCGACGGCCTATGTGTATTGATCAAATATCTCAAGGCCAACCATGACTACAAAGAGTTCTTTTTCTATTCGTGCCCACTTTCTTTGTGTTTCAGAGAAAGATTTTGAAGCGTATTCAATTGGAAGGCCATCTGGTATGAGAGCAGTGCCATTATCATTTTGACCGCTATCAACTTGGAGGAAGAGGTCTTTTATGTTGTCGAAATACGCCATTCATTTGTGAGGGAGCTAAGGATTTTTAGTCTTAAGTCGATTTTTAAGCATACTGAGCTAACGTTTTCTGAAACAGCAAATATTTCTAAAGAGAATGGCATTTACAGCTTCTTAAAATTGTTATTAGAAGCTGAGATATTGTCTTTCAAAGATTCATCCCTACGGATAGCCACTTTTGAGAAAATGGCCTTTAAATTTTTGGTTCCTTTTTCCATAAAAAACGACTTTTGTATACCAATGAACACATAAAATCAAGTGGAATATGATTGCGCAATAATATAATGAGCGAATGATCAATATTTATGTCTATTTCGTACATTTTTCGTGGCTTATGGCCTTATAAAAATCGTCAATAATCGCAGAGTAAGCATTGTCTTGGTGTTTGCTTTTCAGTGAAATCCCTTACACTTTCAAGATCTCTAGCTTCAGTATTATCAAAGTCAGAGTCAGAAGCACTGGAATCTGTCCCAAAATAAACATGAAGATGATCTGCTCAGTTCTGGTCTAGTGCATATCATTGACACATTAAATCTATTTAATAGAGCAGCAATCCTGCTACGCTCATCATGAACAGTGTCTCTAGATCTAGATCTAGGTGCGTCGAACGCCATTATTCTCACTGATCACAAGCGCTTCGACAAAACAAAGGCCATGCTGTCTATTTTAAGGCAAATTCAAATAATACGCTTATGGCAAGTACAGTATATATAAAGTTATAAAGAGTAGAACGTTCGTATTTCGCTCCAAACGGTTGAAACAGAGGATGCTAGTTTTAGTATACATGCCGACAGAGGTAGTCTCACAAAGATGGAAAATAAACACTGTTTTTTTTTAATCTTTTATTCAGAGAGCACGAAAAAAATTTTCCAGATTGCAGTCATGACCATAACTCCTCATCGACCAAGAATCGATTTTTTTTTCTTTATAACGCTGTTACTCGAAATCGGTATTTGCGACTTACGACTGAAAGTCCTCAGCTGCCTCACATTAATATTTTGTCATCGATTACTAGAGATTTCACGGTGTCAAACGTGACATTCTTTACACCAATTGAAAACATTCTTTCTCGTAAGTGCTCTTAGAGGTTCCATGTGTTGTGAGAGATTTGGAATGTACCGTGAGAGATGTTGTACTTTACCATACAAGCCACGAGCTGCAGTGACGTCTGTTAGGATGGGCAGATTTTGTATGGCCTCTACTTTTCCTGGGTCAGGTGATATGCCCTTTTTTCAGCAACATTCTTCTTGTCGTTGAGAATAATATTTCTCTCGGCTCAGCGCTGGCTCAGCTCTCTGGTTCTCTGATCCAGCGACAGAAATGGTATTTTGGAGGCCTTCCAGAGCCTTCCTAAGTTTCCTTTGGAAGATTTCACTGCTCACTTTGAGACCGAATTAGAGGCGTACCCATCTAAAACGTCCAACTGGAGTTATCATTGTGGTCATCAAGCTTGATTCAAAGTCTAGGCGTACTTCTTTATGTCCAGCTTGCTGAAGATGCGAGCATATTTCATCACTACCAGAACGTCATCCAAGGTGGGTAGTTTGTAGTGTTCCCGCAAGAGGGCATTGTTGAGCGCTTGGGGGTCTATGCAAATGCGATCACCATCCAATTTCTCAGCAATGGCCATCTGGCTGAACCACTCTTTCGGTTTAGTAACAGGGGCTAAAACACCTCGCTGAATAAGTTTCTGTATCTCAGTTTGGACGCTTTCATGGACTGGAAATGGCACTTTTCTGCATGGTAACTGTCTTCGTTTCTTTGTAGGGTCAGTTTTTAATGTAACTTCACTGAGATTAGCTAGATCGCAGGTGCCAGTGTGTACATTGGCCAGAAATTGGTCTTCATTGACAGTGACAAAGCCTTGGCTTTTCAAAGTATTCAATTCAAGCAGGCAGGGGAATTTATTTTCAACAACTGTAAATTTTAAGTCATACGTCAATTTAGATTACTTACTGTAGACTGAAAGAGTTGCCTCTCCTCTCGGGATCATTTTTGTTCCATTCCGCATTACAAGCCTCTGAGTTGTAGGTTTTATTTGATCTCTGCGGACATACCTTTTGACAGATAGTGTTCACGTCAAGACCTGTGTCAAGAGTGAACCCAAAATCCAGGTCGTGGTAACTAGGACAACGATAGATTGAGATTTCGTTAGCCCGTTCCCGGCAGCCGCTACCCTTGCTTCATCAAAGTCTTCTTCTTGATCTGAAAAGGTCTTATCATCAACATGCGTCCTGCACATACGAGAAAAATGGTTTTTCCCTTTACATTTTGTGCATTTTTTCCCCAAGCAGGACATAGTTCTTTCTTAAAAACATGATGCAAAAGAGACAGGCCTTATCCCGATCTCTTTTCTGGTCATAGGGATTGGGATCAGTAGCCTAGTTTGTTGTTTCCTCATTGCTACTTTCTTTATCAATTGGTCTCTATAGGCGAATGAGAGTATTTGTTCATAGTCTGGACTTGTCGTCTTTTGAAGACTCCATCGATCGACCAGTGTCAATGCACTTGGCCAATGTCATTTTTGATTCCTGTAAAAGGCGTCTACGCGTTACGTCACATTTCACACCGGTTATTATCTTGTCTCTAATAAGATTTTTGTCAAGGGTTTCAAATTTGGCTTATTTCCGCAGCTCCGAGACATAGATATCTATCGATTCTTCTTCCTTCTGGTTTCTGCTAATCAAGATGAAACGTTCGTATGTTTCGTTGTGTCGCCGATGCCGAATTTTTCAAATGCACTGAGAATCGAGTCTACGTTTTTGATTCCTCATCAGTGAGTGAAAACCCATTAAATATATCCATTGCATTTCTACCTACACACAACAGAAAGGTTGCTTTCCGAACTTCAGGTTCTTCTGTTTGAGTTCGCTCGCTTGTTCATAGTCTGTCCAGTCACATCTGAAAACCTTAAAGTTTGCTGTGAGGTTGCTCTTCTTAAGGACTTGTGGTCTTGGGATAAGGAGTTGTCTCATCCCCGACATCGCTATTGGTTCAGGGGAAGTAACCAAGAGTTTATTACAAGGTAAGGGAGGCAGCTAGCATAGTTCTTGTCCTGAAAATAATGCAAGCGGCGATTCCTCAACATCGATCAATATTGGAGCGAGGTAGGGTGATTTTCTATTCATACAGATAATCTCGGAGCGAAAAATACACCTTACCGCCAGCTGCCACCATGTTAATAAGGTCAGAGACG
This sequence comes from Elysia crispata, assembly GCA_033675545.1. Classification (NCBI taxonomy): domain Eukaryota; kingdom Metazoa; phylum Mollusca; class Gastropoda; family Plakobranchidae; genus Elysia; species Elysia crispata. Next base: position 334,992 of record JAWDGP010003471.1, read on the forward strand.
AAAATGCTTCAACAATAAAACAAGTAACTTTATTGAGAATGTTGTGCATTCAGATGGTAGATCTTGGTGGAGGGCGTAAAAGTAGAACCAGAAGGGCGGAAGTTGTTTACATTGAAAACGTTGGTCATTACTTTGCCAGGTTTCTACCAGACCTGTAGATTACAGCTCTAAGGCCTACAAAGTATCCGCAATTTTTTGTTTTTGTTTTGACTGGCGAGGCATAGACTTTGCATGGATTTTGCATCATCTTGCCTATGTTCTGCCCAAATCTTCCCCACCCAAATAGCTTCATCTCTTAAGCCAAGCCCGGGGTAACCGTAGCCGCCTAGTCAAATCCTCACGCACCGGACAATACATATCATGCTGCTTTGTAAGCACAGTGCTAAGCACACATATTCCTTTGTAAGAACTGTGTTAAGTAGAAACAGGTGTCCTTACCCATTAACTACTAATAAAGAACGGCGCCCTCCTCTCTGGAAAAAGTAACAGGTGGTTTCCCCAAAACGAAAAAGAAAACACGTCTATTGCGAGCATGTATATGATTATGTCTATATGTGTCTGTGTCTCTTCCATTCTACTGGTCATCACCACCGATTTCAAAGCATGCGTTTAGGCTGTGTAGCTTGTGTTAAGAGTGTACTGATTAAAATTTACAAAGAAAAAAATCAGGCTGCACCAGCGTATATTTAGCCGAAGCGCGCATTTATTTGGCGTCTGCTGCTACTACTACTACTACTACTACTACTACTACTACTACTACTACTACTACTACTACTACTACTACTACTACTACTACTACTACTACTACTACCACCACTACCACTACCACTACCACTACCACTACCACAACTACTACTACTACTACTACTACTACTACTACTACTACTACTACTACTACTACTACTACTACTACTACTATGATTGCTAGAATTACAACTGTTTCTGCTGCTTTCTGATGTAGGTGACGGCAAAAGGCTTGTTGTTGCAGTGGCAGCTAACATGAAGGGAAAATGATCAGTTCGAATTTCTAATCACTCAAAGGACTCTTCATTAGTAAATTCTTTGATTAGGACATAGAGCTATTAAGTACTAACTAGAGACCGAAGTCCCTTGAGTCTATAAGAGAAGTAAGCCGACTAAAATAGCCAATATAGCGCTGGTTGTAGGGCATTCAAGCCGTTTGCTCAGTCGCTGTTTGAGAGAGATTTTAAACATTTCTCTACAATTTTTTACAGCTTCACAAGCTGAGCCTCTTGATACGATACGCGCATATGAGCGTGATCGTTTCTAAAATAGCTAAATCAAGGCCTGCATTCAATTAGATTTGAATCAAGGTCTAAGTCGATTAAATATAAGGATTAAATGGGGATTAAAAATAAAATTAAAAAGCGCGGAAGTTATTAAGCAGAGAACTTGGTAGATATATAGATGGAGTAAATCTCTACATGTCTAACTTGATTAAGATTCGTTAAAATCGGTTTAGTCACAACAAAGACAATTGAAGATTGGTCAGTAAGTTTCCGTTTTTTCTTCTTCTTCTTCATCTTCTTCTTCTTCTTCTTCTTCTTCTTCTTCTTCTTCTTCTTCTTCTTCTTCTTCTTCTTCTTCTTCTTCTTCTTCTTCTTCTTCTTCTTCTTCTTCTTCTTCTTCTTCTTCTCCTCCTCCTCCTCCTCCTCCTCCTCCTCCTATTATTATTATTATTATTATTATTATTATTATTATTATTATTATTATTATTATTATTATAATTTTTATAACAACAACAGCAACAGCTATTACTAACACTACTAATTCTACTACTGCTAATACTACTATTACTACTACTACTACTACTACTACTACTACTACTACTACTACTACTACTACTACTACTACTACTACTACTACTACTACTACTACTACTACTACTACTACTACTACTACTACTACTACTACTACTACTAATAATAATAATAATAATAATAATAATAATAATAATAATAATAATAATAATAATAATGATAATAATAATAATAATAATAATAATAATAATAATAATAATAATAATAATAATAATAATAATAATAATAATAATAATAATTTGTTTTTTTTTAACTCGTGAAACGGGATACATTTAAAACTATTTGTCTTGTACTTTATTCAACACTTTATTCTATCAAAAACAGAAGCCAAGGATTGTGAAATGAAAGCAAAACCGAACTTATGCCTTGAGTGTAATAGAAAGAAAGCGACAGCGGCGGACCATCTACTCGCCTAGCTGCCATAGCAAAATGTCGGCGAGGCTCCGTTACCTCTTCTCACCAGATATCCTAATGGGCACTCGTAGTTTTCTTCATACCATAATTGATCAGGATGAAGTTCTTCTTTTTGGTCAGTAGAGTCAATGTTTAGTTGAACCCAATTTGACATAAATGATACTATTCATCCTTCCATTCTTCCAATGACAAATCTGTCATGTTAAAAATGAAAGGTCTTTTTATTGATAAATTAGCGACAAATTTAGAGTCCTACGATCGCAAATCTTGTGTTTTTGTTGAAATGTTGATGCGATTTTTGTCCTACAGACATTGATGTCTTGGAACTCCTAAATAATCTCAGAATTAACGCCACTACCTTGGCAGCCATTAAATTTTCAAAATCTTGTTTAGAACAGAAACTTTATTACCTGAATGCGCATGTCAAAAAGGTGACAAAAGTTGCTGGAGTTTTAGGTCTTCTCTACTTGCGAATTTGCTAGCGACGCGCAGAAAGCAACAGAAAGCGACATGCAGAAAGCAGCAGATACCAAATCGCTTTGTGTAAACACAAAGATTTGTGGCAAACGGTTCTCAGCAGAAAGCGATTTATATCTAGCTGCAGATTGCTTCGTTTATTCTTAACATGAAACCTAACCAATAAGATCTGAGCTTGGACAATTAAAAAATGACCTAAGACAGACCTCCTCAGGTTCACGATAGTTATTACGGTATATGTGAAACCTCGATTTTATTTAAAACAGGGTAATTGGATTTTTGACAACTGGACTCACGCAAAGAAATGTGAAAATTTAAAAATAATTAAATAATTAAACAAAAAAGAATAAGGCATTGCTATCTCCGAGGTCATACGTACTATTTAGAAATGTGTGCCTTTTCATATAAAGACCATACGTCCTGTCTGTACGGCTTTTCGAAAAATAGACGAAAGAAACATTTTAACTTTTCACAAAAAGACCGCACGTGAGAAAAAGGTAGACATGCGGTTTTAATATGAAAACAACGCAGTTGAGACCGCGATACTGGCTGCACGTTGTTGTTTTTTTCTTTTTCTTACCTGCCGATTGTGCTCGTATTTCTTTTACCAACACGAGACTAATATAGAAACGTAACCTTTGTTTTAGACCATAATTGTGCCTATTCAAAAAATTATTTCCGTGACAAAACTAGATAATCGATCGTTTTTAAAAAAAAATCCAGTATAGCGGTAAAAAATATAATCTACATCCCTCTTTAACTTAAATTATGCTGAGGATCAAAATTGGATTTAATGTCTTCAGCCCTCAGGCTTACAATCTGCCCAACGACTACACCAAGTTTGTAACCGAATATGCCAGGCTTCGAAATCAAGCGCCCATGAAAGTCACTGAAGTAGGGTCATCAGGGACAGGAAACAAGTCAAAACAGTGCCACGATATCTCTCAATTCAACCAGGTGTGTCCGATCACGATCTTTACCGCCCAACTACCCCCTCCTTTTTCATCATCATCATTGATTGCCATGAATTATTTTCATGGAAATTAATTTTTAAAAACCCATCATAACTATTACAAAAGTAAACTTTCCAGGATCACCTTAATCTTTCATCCTCGTAGTTATTTTCATAGTCATCATCACGACAACCACCATCACCATTATTTGTTTATTCATTTGTCCATTTATTTATAATTTTGATCATCATCATCATCATCATCATCATCATCAACATTATTATAGTCATCATCACCATCATCATTATCCTCATCAACATCATCATCATAATCATCATCATCATCATCATCATCATCATTAACAACAACAACAACAACACCAAGACAGCTATCGTCTTGACCAACGAAATAAATGGTATCGTCCCATAATATACAGTTATGTGACATGCGGAAATACACAAAGACGAAGAATTTCACTAAAGTCGACAAATAAATTCCTCGAGCTAAAAAAAAAACATGTACGGTGAATAATTATCAACACTCAATATTCTCATTAACACGATCAGAGATGTGCTACGTTTAATTGCTTTTATAACCAAGTGTGAAAATAATATTTTTTGTTCCCTGATCACTTGAATAAAGTCACTTGAGACTCCCACTAAAATCCATCTTGGAAGAGTATAAATGTGGCAAAGCCAGGCTACTCTCGATGTTAGAAGACTCCGAGGACCCAATTGTAAAGACAGTGCAACCGACCATAAAGACGGCTAGGAAATGGAAAGTTGTCGAAGCCGTAGACGAAGCTAAGGAGTGCCTTAAGATTAAAGAAGTGATTGGGCAAACTCAAACTGACCGCAAGGGGCTAGGATCATCTACAGCAAAGTGGTGGTCAAAAGCAGAAGGGAAAGAGAAAAGAGACATGGTCATCAATGAGATACGGCTCAATGAAGATTCCAGAAGGATTCAGAAAGCAGTCCAGCAACCTCAACAGGGACAATGGACTAATTGGGATAATGCCCTGCAGAAATCCCTCACATGGAATGAGATCTGGCACATGGCGCCACTTTGGATCAGCTTTCTCATCAGATCAGTGTACGATCACCTGCCCTCAAACGCAAATCTGGTACGTGGGGAAAGAAAGAGGACCCCACTTGTCCGCTATGCCAAGGCAGGCAGACCACAGAGCATGTCTTGAGCTCTTGCAGAATCGCCCTCTCACAGGGGCGATACACATGGAGGCATAACAGAGTCCTTCAGGAACTTGCCGCAATCATAAGCACGGCTAAAGGAGAGACTACCCTCCCTAATACCAACGCGTTGATATTCACAACAGAGGGAGGTGCTAAGTCATGGCACGGAAGGCCGGTGAGGACAACAAACCAGATAAATGCCTTCTAGACGGCTGTGATGACTGGGATGTTTCAGCAGATCTTCCAGAATGGGACAGTCACCCCAGTATAATCAAAGAAACGAGATTAAGGCCTGATATCGTGATCCATTCAGCTTCCACGCAACAATTTATCATGGTGGAGCTAACAGTACCATACGAAAACAGAATGGAAGAGGCCCACACCTACAAAAGAGAGAAATACATGAACCTGACCAAAGAGCTAGAAAATGCCTGCTACAAAGCTGTGGTGATGCCCGTTGAGGTTGGTGCCAGAGGATTCGTAGGGTCATCAGTCTACGACCTTCTAACTAAACTTGCAATATGTGGCAACAAAGGAACAAAAGCTCTAAAGTTACTGGCGGAAATAGCCGAAAACAGTTCCCGGTGGATCTGGAGCAGGAGAAATGAGAGATTCCTTCATAAGGATTAAAAATGCTCTAACCATCGCAGGACCAGTTGGCGACGTGGTATAGCTCCGGGATCAGCAATCCATCAAGAGATGAGGGTATGGGTTCGAATCCTGGCGCTGTGCAAAAAAAAAAGAATACAGGGAGACACCTGGGAGTCGTGACCTGGGTGTGGCCCGGCCCCCTTAGAGGTTCAGGGCCGAAACACTTGCTACAAGGGGCGTTTCTTCTCTGAAGAATCTCTGTTATCTTGTTCCCCAATGAGTTTCTACCTACAATGATGTGGTTAGAGAAAGATTGTCTCAGCGGTTACTCAATAATTAATGAGGATATCGTCCTCATAATGTCGGTCCTTTTTCTACGGCACTGGCAATAAAAGATAAGGTACTGTTTTTCTTCCTATTTTTAAAGTCAGAGTTGATCTATTTCAACATAAAATGCGTGCAACTACATGAGCTGATCATTATGACAAAATGGATGGCATTTTCAAGGCTTGGTGTAAACTAATGAACAGTGGCCTTTTATGATTTAATTATGTCAACGTTTCAAAATATATTTGCGATATTACATACATTTTGTTTAGAAAAAAGAAGAACTACTGTTTCATTTTTAACCTTAGATTCGAAATCCGATATTTTTCCTTAATTGATAAATGTAAAATATAGACAAAACATCCTTTTGTTTTCTTTTATAATTATCTTGTTTCAGGTATAGTGTGTTAGAGTATTATTTTGATTAATAATTATCTATGTGCATATTCATTTTGGTAATATAAAGATCCAGGCTGCTAGGTAGGCCTGTCAACAAATTTATCACGGCTCTTTACACCTGAATCTGATTTCATTTCCCTATGACGACAGCCGCTCCTTGATCGAATGAGTCAAGTTGTTTCACGCTTACATTTACTTTATCATCTACCGCTTGGTTTAGTGGATCCGATACTTTTTATTCTAACTGCTGCGTTTGACAACTCTTTTACAAAATTTGAGCGTCTATTTCATTTTGGGTAAAACTTTAATAAGTTTTGCAAATTACAATTAATTATTACTGGGTCTGGATAAGCACCGGCGCACTTATCTATATTATAAAAGGCAACTTCGACTTCTTTCACCGCTATATCTTCCTAAACTAATCAACGTACAGTGGTGAAGTAAACTGAATTTTGTTCTGCCATGATCAGTTTTGACGCTTTTAAAACAAATTATTGTAATTTTGTAAATATAAATATGTATAAAATTTGTTATTTTACGTTAATGCTTCTGCTTCTTTTGCAGGCGTTTCTTACTTCTAAGTCTATGCCGTTCTGTATAAGATATCGACCAGATCCACCAATTGGAGCTAAGCCATTTTATTATCCTGCTACTATTAATTTGCATGAGTTACACAGATTGTGACTAGATCTAGAATATTTTTGTTCCTCTGTAATATTGTCTGAGCAGTTGCACGCGCTTACTTCGTATCGCAGAGCACTTTTACGTCACATCAGGGCGAGCGCTACATTGTATCTGTAATGAGTCATCAGCAGCACATTATGGTCTCAGTGAAGAATTAAACTGATAAAAGCGCTACTTAAAAGATAGCACTCAAATTTAGTTTTATTTTTTTTTTGCTTGAGATATCTCCTTCATTTAAAAAATCATTATGTCTTCAATGACAATTTGAGAAGAATTACAATTACTCAAGGTTCTATATATTTTAAAATTGTCCTAGGAGTTGCTCTGGAGAAGATATCTATATTTAAAAAAGTCAACTTCGATTTGTTTCTGCGCTATCTCCTCCAAAACTGCTTAATGTACAGTAATGAAATTTACTGAATTTTCATCAGCCAAGATCAGTGTCTTCGCGATGTAAAAAATGAAGAAAAGTAATGGATTTAGGTTAGAAAATATTCTTTAAAGTTCATTTTATTCTCATTATAATTGATCCATCAGTTTTTTTTGGCCAAATTTAATGTGTTGAATCCAATAAACCTTAAAATATTGTTCCCAGTGTTTTCGAACTTTAAAATCGTATAACTTTTTTGAAACAAATTATCATTATTATTAGATACAAATATGCAGAGTCGTAGTCGTGCTTTTTACTTTAATGGTGTGAAAACAATTGAAAAATGAATAATAAAATGAAATTTGACATCCTCCACTCAAGCGCAAAGACAAAACTGTCATCGGAATATTTGGTGATAGCTGAGCGTGCATTTTCCAAAGCTTTAAGCTTTATTTAAACATGAATTTTAAAACTGTACTTTGAGTGTCTCTGGAGATAAATGTGTTATCGTTGTAAAGTTTGCTTTTTTTTTTTTAGTTTTATGGTACTGGAGAAGATACATTTGTTATCAATGTAAAATTTGCGTTTCTTCAATTCTTGTATAAAATTATTCAATGTTATACTTTCTGTATCATTCTTTTCCTTTAAATCTAGAAAACAAACATTTCCATAAAAGAATATAATTATCACCTGGATCAAGAATTAAATGCATCGTTGCTGTCTTTAACTGATGACTGAGTCAACCAACGCAATTATGAACACAGTATTAGCCTTCCGGATATTTTATGACTAAGCAATAGGTTTCTGTGGACTTTTTCTGCCCAGAACTAGTTGACACTTGCTTAATCGACAATAGAGAGACCAATCCACACCGCAAAGAGCATTATAGACTGTATTTCGAGGCGTTTATTTAATATTTATGCCCACATATAAATATTGTTCTACATCTCTTGACTACAAAGATTCGCACCCTCCGATTTGCTAGTAAACATCAGCACTTTGGGCGTTGATCATTCTCAGACCTGAACTCGGAGTGTCACCAGATCAAAACGATTGCTCGCAAAAGGAACCAATCTGATTTCTATTTTATTGTATATTACATTCCTTTCGCCAGGGTTGATGAAATCGAAAACAATCATCAACTTACAAGTTTGTTTTTACAATTTTGTAATTCTTACCTGATTTATCTATTTAGAAAGAAAAGTTATCTATTCATATTCAATAGTTTAAAACTTGATTCGGTAAAGTATCATCGCAGTTGCGAATATTGTACTCTCATGGCCAATTTTTCTTTTTGTCGTCATAGTTTTTTTTTTATCATCATTTTTATCATTATCCTCACCTTAATGACCATCACTACTTTCAGCAATTTTGTTCTCATCTCCATAATAAACATTATTTTCAAAATGAGTACTTTATCTTCAAACGTCATCTGAACAACTGAATATCAACGCAACGTCGCTGTGGTCCACAGAACCAGGTCAACCAACAGCAGCAAAAGCAACAACAGCTGCCTGCACCGCTCATGTGGATCTGTAAGCCTGCAGAGTCATCACGGGGCCGCGGGATCTTCATATTCCAGAACCTGTCTGAGTTGCAGTATGACTGTAACGCTGTGGTGCAACAGTACATATCAAACCCGTTGCTCATAGGTACTTTGAAGAAGAAGGAGAAGAAGAAGAAGAAGAAGAAGAAGAAGAAGAAGAAGAAGAAGAAGAAGAAGAAGAAGAAGAAGAAGAAGAAGAAGAAGAAGAAAAAGAAGAAGAAGAAGAAGAAGAAGAAGAAGAAGAGGAAGGAGGAGAAAAAGAAGAAGAAGATGATGATGAGGATGATGTTGATAATGTAGAGAGAGAGAGAGAGAGAGAGAGAGAGAGAGAGAGAGAGAGAGAGAGAGAGAGAGAGAGAGAGAGAGATGAAAAGCGAGAGCGTGGGATATAGGATGAGTAAATTTTGCTAGGATGTCTTTTAATTAACAAATACTGCCGTGATGGGAAGCAAGAAAGCATCAAAAGAAGCAAGATAAAGAAGAGGATAATTATTATCTTGAGTGAAATAGGATAAAAATGGATGGATGACCAGCCAAAATGCTATTCACTAGAGAGACGATTGTATACTTGGAATCAAATATGGCACTCCTATGCTCCCCTGCAAAAAAAGTTAAAAAAAACTGAGATAGAGAAAGAATAAAACTAAGAAATCGAGATTGATAGAAATGTGAACACTCAAAGATATTTTTTAAGACGTAGCTGCACTGGTAAAGAATCTTAATGGCGTCAATATTTTGTGGGTGAGTGTTACAAATTAAGAGTAATATTATACTTTAAAGCTTTCTTTGAACGATGTTAATTATTTGTTATATCAAATTCCTCAGGTGGGTACAAATTTGATATACGTGTATACGTTGCAGTACCTAGCTTCAGTCCCTTCCAAGTGTATGTACATGAGGAGGGTCTCGTCAGATTCAGCACCGAGAAGTACGATCTGGAACGCCCTGATAACGTCTTCGCACACCTCACAAATACTAGTATCAACAAATTTAGGTGCGTTATTATCTAGTATTTAAATCATACGGCTTCTTAGACAATTAATTTAAAAGTTATTAGTTTCCCCTCTACTATACTCCACAAGTCATTAAGCCATGAAGGTACTAAAAAAGAATTTCATTTTTAAAATGGTTTTCTACTGTTATCACTTACCCGAGTTCTACACTTTTTATATGGCATTAATTGCAACAATACTGAAAAAAACCATAAAACTGCCTCTACTGCCACTACTTTGCTGCGTCTGCTTCTGATACTATTACATGGGTGCAAGATCGCCGGCTGGGGTTGGCATGCCGGCAAATTGAGGCTAGGTGGAGGACCTTGACGGCCATTCAATTAATTATTATTTTGATTATCAATTAAATATTTTTTTAACTATATTTGTGCGGGAGATGCAATGATCAGTTTCCTCCCTGCCGGCACATCAGTTATCAACGACTGAAAACAATGAAGTGTGCAAAAAAAAAAAAACTCATTGATTAAAAAATGATGTCACGTGCTGGCTAGTAGAGGAATTAAGTGGAAACTGTTAATTCTTTACTTTCCAAATCTATCTGTATATGAATGCTTCAAAATGATCATTTCAAAGCTATCCAGGAACAGATCGAATTCAAGAAGAGCGTTTAAAAGATCCCTATAATATATTAGAGTTTTACAAAATTGGGACAAAATTATTAAAATTTAAATCAATTATTTACTCATCACAAATAAATTGTGAAATAGTCTAACGCATTTAAAAAATGTGTCTTAACTCAAGACTTAAATAAAAACTCGATCGAGGCTCAAACAGTGAAAGAGGTAAGCTCTTCCAATGACTCAACAGAAAAAAGTTCTTTTTCTGAGTAACATAATCAACGATATCAACATTATCATCGGCATGGTCAGATTTCAAAATATTATACTTTATGTGGATTTTCAGGTAAAATTTGCCTTAGTGGTTAACATTAAATAATACACTCTTCGGTATCGGTACTTATTACTCTGCCAAGTCCGATGTTTAGTACCAATAAATTCTCTTTCTTTTTCGTCCGTGCGAGTGGGATTAAAACGTTATAAATAGGCCTCTTCAAGGTAAGCAACATTCTTAAAAAATGGTAGGCGGCTTGTGCCAGATCTTTTTTTTTTTGTTTTTCAAACAAACAAGTTAGGCTATTTTAACTAATTGATTGTATTAATGATCATTTTTAATGTATACTGTAGGCCTTTAGTACAATGACGCTTAATTATCACAAGGGAAAAAAACGTGCTGTAAACATTTATTTGTTTGCAAAACTAAATGTGGGACAGGAAACATCAAGTTATTATTATTATTATTATTATTATTATTATTATTATTATTATTATTATTATTATTATTATTATTATTATTATTATCATCATCATCATTATTATTATTATTTTTATTATTATTATTTCGTATTTGGAATGTCGCCATTGAAATTACTTTACATTATTTTTAAAATTTAAGATTTATTAAAGTTACGATAATGAGCGATTAACAGACATTTTGTAGTTTGGCCCCAGTTTAATTTAATTTCAAATTTCTTTCTTTTAGTCTTTGCTATGAAAAGCAAAAAAAGAAGTTCTTATTTTTCATCCCGTCTTTAATATAAAATGTTTGTTCGACCAAGCTTTTTCTCTCTCAAATAATTATATTCCTCAGCCCCATCCTTTAATCCCTGTGTACACTTTTTAGTCCAGGTTATACAGCAGACAAAGATGAAGTTGGTCATGGTTGTAAGTGGACCATCTCCCAATTAAGGCGCTATTTTCTCCAGAACAACATCAATGATGGACATTTGTGGCAGAGAGTGACCAATATCATAATTCTCACACTGCTCATTCAGGCGCCATCTGCCCCTAAGGTTAGTGCCTAAATCTTATTATTTCTAATGAAAAACGGACTCCATCATTAGATTCTTGCAATTTCAAGTTTTGTAGGGAGATTTTTTCGAATCTGATAAGCTTTGAAGCTGAAGTTAGTGCCTTTGACAATCATTGTAATCTAAATTTAAAGAGTAAATAGCACTTAGAATAGCGTTAACAAGAGCGCTAACAATATACACTAAAATACACAATCCGAAGGTATAAAAAAACAAAGATTGAAACACGTATGGCTTCGAGTTCTATTTCTTTCTCTCTATTGTTGGACCTACAACTATAATATTGTTAGAACTTATGCTACGATCTAGGCGTAAACTTTAAACGACACGGTTTCTTCGACAAAAAGACGACGCGAGGTTCATGTAGGAAGGAAGTGGATCTAAAATCAAGTTTGGTTTTGATATAAATTATCTTTATTCACAAAGATTTATGCTAAGCTCTGAATAAAGAAATAACTAGCACATGAAGCAAAAGACTGCACTGAAAATTTGAAACTTTCAAAAGCACCGAGATTACCATTTATTTTCATGCATCCGGGAATTCAAAGCAGTAAAAAAAAAATACCTAAATGCCCAAATTAAAAAAAAAAAAAGAAAAAAGAAAAAAAACTTATAATTTTTCACACACAAAAATATAATTTGCCGATGTCTTCTTTCGGATGTTGAACAGAATTCATGACTTTTTATAGCATATCTCTTTTTTTAAATTGCATTGTGGATTTCGATTGATTTTGATTGTGACTTTTATAGAAAAGTGATTACGGAAATGGCACCCTATCGTTGTTTACCCGAACTTCCAACATATAGGGGTTTATTTAGATTTTTTTTTTAATCATGAGTCTTTTTTGCTGCATTTTGTGATATCTTTTATGGATTGAATTTAAGTGTCACTGCTGTCTCAGAAATAGCGAGTGATTGGCTATAAAGTAAAAAAAAAAATTAATGAATAAAATATAATTTACACTGTTGATTAATGAGACATACCTTTATTCCTCAAGGTAGTTTTCAAAAATACTGTCACATTTTTTTATCACACTTTTTTAGAGAATGCAAATCGTTCTATTAGAAGTCTTTGTCAAGCAACTTAATATAGAAGTCACATGCACAACAAGGCTTGTCACCGACAGACTTGTTCTCAGTTTTATTGGTCCAAACAGATGAAAATGGGAAGAGGTAAGATCGAGCATTTGTGGGTGATGAGGTATAGCCTCTAAACTGTATTAACGAGCCATTTTTGGTGATCGTTACCTTATCGAAATGACGTTGACAGTCTAACAGTTTTCTTGTGGTAAACTGTTTATCCGACCGTCTTGTGATTGCCACAGTATTTAGCTACATTCATGGTCTTTCTTTGAGACAATAATTATCTCTAGATGGAGAACAACTTTACAAGTGGTTAAATTTTTAATCTCTTAAGTTATGAATGAAGATTGAAGCTTCCAACTCAAGGAGCCATGTTTTGTCTCCAAAATTATGTGGAGCGTCATCACGGATCAGTTTGTTAATGTATTCAGAATTTCCTTCTTCATCGTCAGATAGATGATTGAGGAGTAAGCCAAAAAAAAAAAAAATATGCATGCGAATTGTTATGTGACGTGAGTTAATTCGTGGAAAAATGACACACAGGAAAAGGCCTCGGAGTCGAATTATTTGAAGACGGATGTGCCTATTCTGAAAAAAATTTTACTCAAAGACTTGTTTAAAAAAAAAATCCAACTCTGCACGAAGACAGTTAGGTCTCTTGATTGCGTCGTTCCTTTTGCCACGACGTTTTCTTTATGCTAAGTCAAACACGCAAAGCCTGTTTTCAAACAATTTGCACCTACGGTTACTCTTGGCTCTCTCAAAACATTTTTGACGTAAACTATTTTTGTTTCTGTAAAAATTTTGGTGAGATTTGTTCCCATTTGCAAAAGGATGATAAACTTCAGCTCTGTCTTTGATGGGTTCGCAATTGGGTTGGCATTTTATATTGTCTTTGATGGGTAAATAAGGTGTACATTTGCGCATTTTGATGTTGTACCCATATTTGCAACGATTTAAGTTCTATAGTTTAATTTTTACATAATTAAAATTCGAAAAGGTTGCTTAAAATGGACATTATTTCAAAAATAGCCCTTGCACGCATAAGTGTGTTTAAGAACTTTCGGGTTCACATAGCAGACAATGTCTAGAGAAGCGCTAGCAATCACTGAAAGTAAATGCTTTAATAATTATCGGTATTACTTTGTGTGATGGAAAGTCACGTTTTTTGGACCTAAAATTTTATTTAAAAAAATGCTCTATCATTTGCATTTGAAACACTGGGTTTTATTGTCAGAAAACTATTTCGACAATAAGTTTCACCTTCGAACTGCATTTCTTACAAAGCCTATGGATTGACTCGACCAAAGGCTGATCATGACTCCAATTATGCCCACATGGCCGTTGGTTCGAGCTGACCTGTAATCATCGAATCAGCCTTTATAGTCATCGATGGTCTGCTTTACTTTCATCTGACATGTAGCTGGAATAAAAAATACACTAGATGTACCTTGAGGCGTTGGTGCAGGATAGTATTTGCAGTAGGCATGAGATAATCACTAAGTGTGCTGCTAATGTTTTCATTTAATATGTCGAGCATAATTGTATCTTGCATTGCAGCTCAGCATAGCCTTAGGTTCACTTGAAACATGTATGGGATCTGAGAGATAGGAAATGAAGGTGCAGCGGATGCGCATGTACCTAATTATCTTTGTTTGCAGAGTTAAAGGAGTCATATGGCGCCTTTAACTAGACATCAGAAGATGAGGTAGCCGCACTCAGAGGAGAGACGACAGGGCCAGCTAACTTTGCCGATGAGAGTCCCTCTCAGTCTCCAGTCAGCCCAAGACACACTAGGCACAAGAAAGGCTTTCGATACTGACTCATCTTGGGTTTAGTTGACCCTGAGCTTATTAACACAAGCGCTTGAAAACGGTCTTGATCTTAAGATCACTTGAGAGCGATTCCAAGAAGACTTTTATACGCAAGCGACCTGTGAGAGGATCATTGTCCAGCGCAAGCTTTGCTTCAAGTTAAAGGGCAGATAAAGAACTGGAGGCAGAGCAGCAAAAATAAATGTGTGCATTGTCCGCCATTATCAAGGCATCTTTCGTAATACCTGCAGTCAGTTATGAGATGGTCTTAAAAATCTGAATGACATGCACAAAAATTAATACTGTTGATCGCTTGCCCTGGAAAGGCGCCGAAAAACATGTCCCATCCTTATATAAAGTATATGAAGGAAGAGTTCAAAAGCACAGACGCCTAATTATCCTGTGAAGGAGCCACTATTCATTACAGAGGTGGAAGGTCGCACAGTAAACTTCTCGGGTTAGCTGCCAAATCTTTCGAGTGAGGATCTTTCGAGTGAGGCAACAATGCCACAAAACTATCTTTCTACTTTTTTAAGAAGACGGTCGGGCTCACCAAACATGCCAGGATCAAGGATGGTGCAACGGTGCAACCCTCAGTATTTACTACAGCCTCAGGTGGAAAGGGGAGACAAAAAGGAGACAGAACGTTGTAAAAATGAATCAGATGTAAGATTTTCAATGATGTGACATATATGTATCTCTTCTTACCTTAGGGTTTCAAGTATGCACCCCAAACTTTTGATAAAATAATAAATCCAAGACTTTTGTGTTCGGATTTATATTGATGGCGTTTATATTCAAGAAGAATTATTTGACGAGTGCATGTCTGTGCATCATATACGCTTTCTCTCATCAAATCAATGGCGTTATACTTCTTTAAAAATCATTAATTGTACCCTCTCAAATATTAAACGCTATGACTATCTCACTAAATCAGGAAGAGAGAGGAAATGTTTTCCGTGGCTTCTTGGACAATAAGACAGCTTAAAAATTTTGGAGATTCAATTTTCTTAGCATTCCCAGCAATGCAGTATGGTCATTTCTCACCATAAAAGATACTATCATTCTCCAGGCGAATTAAGTTTGCTCCAAAGGATGCAGGTTTTCAATCAATCAATCTGGTGGCGTGCTCTTCAGCTTAAGTGGTGATGACCTTCCACGCATCTCTATCCCTCGTCGCTTTCAGGGCTTCTGTCACTCTTCACTTTGTTAGTCCATGCAACATATTTTCTCGCTGTTTTACCCTGCTGCATTTTCCTTCGATCATTCCAGTTGTCATAAGATGTTCTAGTTTCTCATCACATGGCCAAGAAAGATTGCTTGGCGTGTACGCGTTCTATTTATGATTGATCTTGTTGAGTCGGCTTCTCGTAATACTGTTTCGTTTCATTTTTTGGTTGTCCATGAGATTCGTAGCATTCTACGAAGGAATAACATTTCTTTTACCTCCAATTTCTTTTGTACCTGTTTTGAAATTGTCCAGGCCTCGCTTCAGACATCAGAATGGGTTCAACATAGCACTCCTGGGCTTTTCTTCTTGTATGAGTCGAGACGTGGTTATTTGTAAGTATTGATTTCAATCTCTGAAAACTTTTTTGCTTGCATTATTCTTGATGCAATTTCAGTGTTCTTGCGTCCATCGCTTGATACTAAATTACCCAAGTATTTTAATTGATATCTTTGCTTAAGTTTATTCCCGTTCATAAAGATATTGATCTATGGACACTCATTTTTTTCAAATGACGACCATTACTTCTGTATTTTTGCTATTCAATTCCAATCCTTTCTTACTGCTTTCTAATTCAACGATGTCTTATAATTGTAGCAAGTCTTCTTTATTTTCTGCAATTAATACAGTGTCATCAACTTATCTCAAGTTGTTTAGGATGTGCCTTCCTACTTAGCTTCCTGAATATCCTTCTATGTTTCGCATAATAATTTCACTGTAGAGATAGAAAAGGTCTGGGGAAAGTACACACCCTTGTCTGTTACCAGGCTTTATTTTTTTAAATTAGCTGATTTCCCCATCTACTCCCATTACTGCTGTTTGTTCCCAGTACATGGTTTTGATCACTCGTATGTCTTTTCCATCTATTTTCAACTATGTTAGTTGTGTGATTATCTCATCAAGTCGTAATTTGTCAAATGCCTTGGTTTAGTCAATGAAGCACAGATATACCTCTTTTGTACTTTCAGAGCTCGTTCAATAACAGTTCGAATGAGTAGATTGCATTTGTTGTACCTTTTCTCTCCACAAATCCACACTATTTATCTGCTATTTCTGTTGTGATTTAGTTTCTGACTTGCGCCTTGATGATTCTTAAAAGTTTGTTTTTTGGTCATATGACTCATAAGACTGATCGTTCTGTGCAATTCACACACTGTTTTCTTTTATAGTGCAATAAATATAGATTTTTGGAGATGTCGTAGGTTTTCTTTGAGTAATGTTGCAATCTTATCAATTCCATAATATTCAACAGCTTCTAAAAGTTCTACTGATACATTGTCTGGTCCTTTGCTTTGCCTTATTTCATATTTCTTATTGCGGCCCGGATCTAATCTTTCTTGATAGTTGGAGCAGCAAAATTGCGCTTTATTACATTGTAATCCTTGAAAAGTTCACTTATGTACTCTGCTCATCTTTTTTTTTTTCTAAAATGATGTAACAGTTTTTTGACTTAAGACATCCTGTGGATGAGCATGTTCTCTTCCAGAGTTTTTTCAATGTTTTTGTACATTATATGCTCCGTGCTTGTGCGGTATAGTTCGATGTCTCTATGCTTGGCATTCATCCAATTCTCTTTGGCTTTATCACATTTTTTTTCTGATTTCTTTAGGCAATGTTTCGTATTAATCTCTATTATTTTTTTATTTGCTTTCTTTTTCCATAAGGTCCAAAATATCCTCAGTCATTCAACTTTGTTTATTATTATTATTATTATTATTATTATTATTATTATTATTATTATTATTATTATTATTATTATTATTATTATTATTATTATTATTATTATCATTATCATTATTATTATTATTATTATCATTATCATTATTATTGTTGATATTATTGTTGTTGTTGTTATAGTTATTATTATTATTATCATAGTCATTATGTTATTATTGTTATAATAGAGATGATTTTGAGAGCGTTCTCCCAACCCTACTCCTCTCTCTCTCTCTCCCTTCCCCCCCCCTCTTTTCCAAAAAAATAAACAAACCAGAATATGGCGTTTTTACTTCATTCACAAAAAATATAGCGATGAAAATTTGCATTATTCCATAAAATACAAAAGCATTCATTCATACCAGAACCTGGCTGTAATTGAATAAAGCTAGGTGATGGAACAAATGCATTTTTGCAGCTTTTTAAAAGTCTCTTCTGAATTTGTGTCTCTTAATTGGTGTGGTAGGCTGATCCAGATTTTGGGGGCAGTAGGACTTAAAGGCCTTTTATGGTTCTTGTCTTTTTTTACATTCCACACGAAGGAACCGAGATGCTAAGAATAGGGAAGAGGTGGGGAGGTCAAGATTTAACAAATATTTAAACAACTATTTATGCGGTGCTGTTCAGACATTTATAACAGAGAATCGAAGTCTAAAAATTACTTAATGCAGGATTTTCTTGGTAATTAGTGTAGATGTTCAATTGGATATGTTTCAGGGTCCCGCTTTTTTTGTCTGTAACCATCCTAGCAGCACTATATCGGCCACATTGTTACCTTTGAAAGCTGGCGTGAGGTAAGGCTAAACATGAAGAATTTTCAAACAGTTTAGCCTTCTAAGATTAAAAACCGATGCAAAAGCTTTTTTTTTTGGTTGTTGTTTTGTTCAGAAATGCTCTTATGGCGCTTATTCACCATAATTCAAGATACACTAGGCTTACAAAGGTATCTAACATATCCATAGCTTATGCTCTACTGATAAGATTTTTAGCTTTATTTATTAAATTTTTCGCAATACTTGCATGATTTATATCACTGCCCTGCAGTTCATTACTGACATCAAATAGAAGACACTGCTTTGGTGCCATCCAGCTGAAGCCTGTTTTTTAACATCCATATATATATATACTTTATTAATGCAAATTTTAAATTTTGTCACAAGCTCTGAGAAATCAAATTTTAGGAAACTGCTCGATAAGATAATTAGGATTAGCGAAGTTCTATGCTCTTAACCAAGAGTTTTCATAATTAAGCTGAGTGGCTATGTATACAATGTAAAGAGTATAGGTCCAAGTATAAAGCCCTGGGGAACGCCATACTTCAAGTCAAAAGAAGCAGATGATTTATCAATATGTTACGAGAACACTCTGTGTGCGATCTCCAACCCCCAGGTACGAACCAAACCTTTTCAAGACGGTTCCTGAGATACTGATAGCACAAAAGTTATGTAGCGCGACCTTTTTCAGGCAAACAAAACATAATTTACGGAATATCGTTATATTTTCTTCCTCTTGAAATACATTGACCAATGCATCTAGGCGTATTATACTTATGTGAAATTACTGGTCTTTTACTTTTATGCTTTCAAGAAGGGTCTAGTTAATGTTGTTGGGCCTATGTGTAAAACAGAGTTATAATTAGAATTTTGAGCTGTATTCTGCGAAAGAGAGTAAACTTTTTTATGCTGTATTTCTTGCTTTAATAGGTGAAAACTTCCCTGCTGGCTTTCTTTTGAAAAATTTATGTACATCCTGTTGAGTCTTGCATGTCCAGAGTCTGATTAGCTTCTGCTGCAATCTGGATAGCTTGTGAAAAAGTAAAATCATCTTCTCACACCTTGAAAAGGGCTTTGATAATGTCTTTCATACAAAAAGAACACACTAAACGAGTCTTCCGTACTTCATTTAGAGTTTTGCTGGAGGAAGCAAATTCGCAGATAGCAGCCTCTTGCCTGATAGTGAAACGGCCTGCAAGCCCTCGGACTTACACGTTTCCGTTTTAGTCCAGAACTTGAAACATTTCCTTGCGACAAAGCGTTTCTGGCTGTATTGATCTGCCATATCTGAAGTAATCGCATTCATGGTGAGATTGTTAATGTCTCTGGGTTGCGTTTGTAAATTCATCTCAAATCTATAAACCATACTTGACTGGTTCAGCTTAGGCAGAAAAATTTTGCACTCATACCATTTGTGAATATTTCAAAGCCCGCCCAGAGCTCCACTGAGGGGTCGAACTCGCCAAATTTTGCGTTGATAACAAATTTGCTTAGTTGGGCAAGTGCTAGAGTTTCCATTTGCTGCTGTTGTTTACGGATCTGGTCCGTAAGAATGTGGTTTGCTAATCTTGGAACTGTTCAAGATTAGCAAACTATACTGGTGTATCTAGCATACAAAGCAACTGTCTAACAGAAATCCTCAAAAAACATAAGAATAACAGAAAATGAGTTTAAAATCGGATACAACCAGTATACATTTAGACTTAACCATAAAAACAACCTCAACTTTAAGCGAATTTGTGTGGAAATTAAAGGAATCAAAGACTGAATACAAGCTTGTTATGGGATATAATTGAAAGGGCGCAGCCATATTCAGCAACAACAAACAGATGCAACCTATGCATAGCAGAGTAATAATTTATTTTAAAAGCAAAACCAAGCCTAAACAAAAGAAGGGAAATCTTTTCATCGTGCCTCAACAGAAAGAAGTATTTGCTAGAGAACTTTCAAAAACAACAACAGCATAAGGTCGGGACAAAACATCTGCCATACCCTAAGAGAGTTGAAGACAAACAACACCCGTGTCTTCCGCTTGAAACACAAGTGTAGTATGCGGAGACTTTAACCCTTATCCTGTCAGCATATTTCCCACCTTGTCCCTATCAGCTGGATGGTTCACACCCATACACTTTCATACAGAAAAATACTGGTTGGGTGGCTTACACCCGTACTATTTAAACAAAACTGTGAAAGTAAAAAATAGGTTGACGTTTTTTTGTTGTTTTTTTTTTGACGATTTGTTTGTGTAAAGCTGGCAATTACAGTTCTGAAGAGTGACTTTTTTTCTGTTAGTTCCTTTTTCTGTCACATGTTTTTAGTTGGGCCTAGTTCATCCCAACAGTAAACAAGCGCGTTATTGGGAAAGACACAGTAACGCTCACAGCCCTTCCCAGAATCTCGAGCAACTTTTAAAAATCTCCTAAAGATACCCAGAAATAGAGCTTCCTACACAGATAATGTATCCTCACCAGGAGAAGCATTTTGCTTACATGTAGATGACAAGATGGTCCAAACGATTGATGAATGCACAAAAGAATAAGGAAGACGAGTCAAAGGCAATGAGTGGAAGCTGACTGATGCGATTGAGATGAAACTTTCATTGGATGCCTACTGCACACTGGCAGAATAAAATCTCTCTAGAGACTTCGTTTAACTTTGTAGAAGGAAATCTATTGCTTCGTGCTACATTTTCAAAAACAAGATTCAGTCATCTACTGAATCCCATTCGTTTTGATGAAAAGTTTGGGACATGTTCCAAGCCAACCTCTCCAGACATTATCACGCAGCGGCAATCATAACTGTAGATGAGCAACGTGTGCCTTTTCGTGGCCGGTGACCATTCATTCAATACATCCCGAGTAAACTAGACAAATGGTATTAAGGTATTTTGGGCATGCGAAAGCGAGACCAATTACCCCCTGAGAAGAGCTCCATACCTGGGACGAGAGCAAACAGGACCCCGTCTTGTAACACAAAACAATGTCGCCATTGGGACGAACACTGTCACATTGACGGGAGACTTCAGAGGGCTTAGGAGAAACGCCACATGTGACAAATTCTTCACCAACCTTAATATTACAATCGTTGGAACTGTCAGAAGATACAAGCCATTTTTGCCCAAGAAACACTTGCTACTTGGAGAATTTTTTTTTTCTGTTCAGGAAACAGTCTACTCTGGTGTAGCAAGAAGGACAACAATGTGCTTCTGCTGCACCTGAAATATGCGAAACTACTAGCAGGCTGAATATTGTATTAAGCTATAATTCTATAAAAATAGGTGTGGACGCCACGGATCAGTTTGTCATGCATTCACCGTTAAGCGAAAGTCAAAAACATGGCGCCACGTCATGTTTTACATCATCATTGACCTTAGCACTATCGCTGCGAGTGTTCTGTCAAGCAAGGGTGCCAACCGACAAACGGTCTCATGTTCATCATTGCTGCTGTGAGAGATTTAGTTCTCCAGCAAGTGCAAGGAGAGCATCCATCGCCACCCTCAATCTCTCCATCAAGCAAAACACCGATATGGTTCTGGCGTCTCTCCACCCCAAACCTCTGAAGAGAGCGTTTGATCCCCACAATCAAAGAAAGAGGCACAAGGTAGAAGAGGATGCACAGCCCAAGAAACCAAAGACGTGTGTCCTATGTCTTGCGAAAAAGTCAGAAAAACAAAAACCAGATGTCCAAAGTGTGATAGCTCCATTTGCAAGGATCACACAATACTCATGTACACTAACTGTTCTGAATAATGACTTTTTTATCTCATTCACAGTTGCTAATTTTCCCTTTTCTGTCACTTGGCAGCACATTATTTTATTTGTTTGTATCAAAGATGTTAAATGTGCGATCAAACTCTCCATTTTGCCTTTATATCTACTTTAGTTGATACTTGGGTGTTATGCACCCAGCCGGTAAAAATATACAAAAAGTGTACGCGTGTGTACACCCATCACTGTAAATATTTTTATAGTTCAATTTCTCAACATCTGTCAAAATATGTGCATTGCAAACGTGGCAAAGTGTTCAATTTAAATAATTTGGAGATTTCATGGAATCTTGTGCACTATGTTCAAGTGATGTCAGAGCTTTATTCATTTTAAGTGTCGGCCTGGGTGTACTACATCCAGCCGGTGGGGAAAGGGTTACGGTAAAATCGTCTATAACTAAGTAAAGCTCCCACAGTTGAACACACTTATCAATTGTTCCAACTTTTTTTCAAACTATATTTACATAAACACACACTTACACACACATATATATTAGTACTCAGGACTGTGACTATAATAATACAAAAATGGAATCCAACTTAAATATATATATGTGTGTGTGTGTGTGTGTGTTATTTTGAACTGTATTAACGTTGTGCCACTGATATCTCTCACTTAATGTTAATAGGCATACGTTAGTAACATATTCATATTTTGCTTACTTACAGCAAATAGGAATTTTATCTTGCCTAAATTTCTGTAAGGATCTGCTAAGTTACTGGCTCATCCTCAGATTTCCAACTGCTTTGAGCTGTACGGTTTTGACATCCTGATTGACTCTCATCTCAGACCTTGGTTGCTCGAGGTAAACCTAGGACCAGCCCTTAGCTCCGACTGTCAGGCGGATCTCCTTGCCAAGAAGTCTATGCTTCATGACCTGCTTGACATGGTCTTCAATGATCAATGGGCAGCATGTGGCTTCTCCTCCCCCTCGACTTTGACGGAAATGGGAAGTGCAAAAGTCGAGGGCGAAGTTGGAGGTCCCAGATTGGGCCGGCACTTTCAAGGAGAAGAAACGTGTTCTGACTCCATTTTTTTGAGGGGAAGTAGTGGTGGTGGTGCACAGAGGTGTCACAATGGACTCAGCAGCCGCAAGGAACTGACTGGTAATGCAGTTGTTTTCGATGATCACTGTGAATATTAAGTTAATGAAATTGGCTTTTTTGCTTATTATGTGTGCAGTTTTTAATATCTTTGTGCGAATGGTGATAATGGTATTATCACATGCAACGAAGGTTAACAACAATTTAGTAATCGAGAATGTTAAAAAAAAAAAGATTCTTAAAAGTACTTATAGAAAAATTAATTTATACAAGTGCACCTGATCTTTTATTTATTTAAACCGCAAAACGCAAGCATAATTTGGAGTCCACAATTTGTACATTTAATTTTAGCATGGTGTTTCAAATTGAGAAATGAGATATTACATTGATTTCAATGGAACCGAACACTTTTTGAAACTTATGGGGAGCATGGCTGTGGAAAATTGTAATCATATGTGAATGTATGTCTCGATCGTTGATTTTAAAACAGGTCTTTAACTGTAAGGCAGTTTAGAGAGCCTGGACGTACGAGGTTCGTTGTAGTGCCGATCCAATCTGTCCGTAAATAAAAAACAAATAAAGGTTCGTTCCAACGTTCACTTTTTTTTATTTGTTTTCTTTCTTTTATGGTATTTTTTAAAATTTATTATATGCCTTCATATATCGTATCTTAACGGTAATTGTGAAATATGATTTAATGTAAATATGCATTCCACATAAAATAGTCTTTATATAGCCAATAATCTATTGCCATGACTTACTTGACTTATCGCCGTTCCGCATCGTCAGACTGCAACGCCTCGGCTGCCTTTTGTATTCCTGTGCATAGTATCCTCCACTGATCCCTCTGTTCTGCGATCTTTTTCAGGTTTTTCAATGTCTTTGAAGGTTTTAAGACCATAAGTATTACTTTCTAATCGGGACAAGTCGTTGTTCAAGACCACTGGCAAGGTAGTGATTGGTCTTCCCCTGTATTTGTCCCCTTGTGGGATAAAGAATCCTTCCATGGCTTTATTGGCTGGGATTTCTCTGTCGCGTCGCAGTATATGTCCGAACAAACGCCATCTGTTTTCCAAAACATACAGTGAAAGCGGGCGTTCATTGCATTGCTTGTAGAGAGCCTTGTTTGTTATCTTTACTGGGTATCTTATCCCAACAACCCGCTTCAGCTGTTTTCTGTGAAACGCATCCAATTTCTTTTCTTCAGCTTGTGTTAGTGCCCACGTAGAACAATTGTAAGTTAAGACAGATTTGACAAGTGCTCTATACAGCTTCAGTTTTGTTTTCTTCTTAAGTTTGTCGCCTCTTACCCACACGTTCTGTAATTTGGCTAGGGCTGCGGTGGACAGTTGCTTTCTTCTCTGTACATCCTCTGTGTCTCCAATTAGGGTTCCGACTTTTTTAGTGTTTTTCCAGCTTTTTTCATTTCTGTCCAGTATTGTATATTCTGTTTTATCGACATTAACTTCAAGATTGTATCTTTTTAGAACCCTCTGTATCTGTGCTACGTCTATTCTCTCTCGTGCTATGAGAACTATTGCCATAGTTTATATAATTTTAATACCGTTAATATACATAAGACTTTTCGCCTAAATGATTTTAGAAAGTATACGCTCAAATATCTTAATATTTTACTAATCATTACATCTTTATTTTCTGCATGCGTTAGGAAATATTTTTTCTCGTTGTGGATTGTTTCACTCTCGTGTTCAATATGCATTTAATATTTTATCATTAATGTTCAATTTCAACCTCAATTTTGTAGTAGGTGAGGATTTGTCCGGAAAAAAGACGACTCCAGATTTTGTATTTGGAAAATCAAGAGATCTAAGAACAATTTTAAGTGTTAGAGATCAATATTTTTTAAATGTGCACTGCCTACATGTCTATGTGTTTGCTTCAAAGTCTAAATGAATCCTCATCAAATTTTCAGAAGAGCTTTTGTCGAACTCTAACCAAAACTTGTACAGAATTGAAAGGATGGAAACATTGTCGTTGGTAATAGATACATGGATGAAGGAACGTATGAAAAGATATATTGGAAGACATATAAAAGGACATTAAGAGACAGAGAGAGAGAAGGGCGAGGGAGGGAAAAGAGAGAGAGAGAGAGAGAGAGAGAGAGAGAGAGAGAGAGAGAGAGAGAGAGAGAGAGAGAGAGACAGACAGACAGACAGAGAGACAGAGAGACAGAGAGAGAGAGAGAGAGAGAGAGAGAGAGAGAGAGAGAGAGAGAGAGAGAGAGAGAGAGAGAGAGAGAGAGAGAGAATTAGTAAAGAAAAATCAACCACAAACCTAGATCTAGCTCGAGACCGACAAATAAGACGAAAGACGTCGAAACATAATAACAGGTGGAATGAACACAGATCGAACCTGCACCTCGATGCGGCACCCATCGCCTTGCCGAGACAAGACCAGGCACTTAACCACTGAGCTATCCGCAAGAACAATGGCTTTCATGCTGGCTTGAATAGACTAAGAAGTTGAATCCCTAAGAAAGATCAAGTCCATATTTTTACAGGACATAAACAAACTAACTTCTAACGGATCTTAGAAAGATGCACATTTAACTGAGAGGCATAAATGAATACAGAAATAAAGAAAGCAGTGAAACAACGTTAGAGGCTGAGACAGACGAAGCTAGATCTAAGGATCTAAAGATGCAAGTGACTGAAACCGATCCCTGTTCATTCCATCTGTTATTATGTTTCCACTCTTTCGTCTTAATTGTCGGTCTCGAGCTAGATCTAGGTTTGTGGTTGATTTTTCTATACTAATATTATTTCTTTATTTTCAGTCACTTGCATCTTTAGATCCTTAGATCTAGCTTCGTCTGTCTCAGCCTCTAACGTTGTTAGACTGCTTTCTTTATTTCTATATTCTGAAAGAGAGAGAGAGAGAGAGAGAGAGAGAGAGAGAGAGAGAGAGAGAGAGAGAGAGAGAGAGAGAGAGAGAGAGATATTAGGCCTAACAGATATATAAAAAAGAATGTTTTCATTATGGACCCGAAAATTAAGCGGATACACGCATTTTGATGGCTAGTTAGGTGGATCGTTATAATTATAGATACATAGATAAATAGATGGTATTAAAGATATTATGGCTCGGTTCTATTGAAGCGCTCGTAACTTTAGGATTGATCCTAACTTCCACTAGTCCCTCGCTAGTCCATGTCTAGTCTCTACGCAAAATTAGGTGCGTTCTGTGAAGAAAAGTGTGAACCTAAGATCAAACTTTGTCTCTAAAATGACGCGATTTAGGTGCAAGATTTAGGAGTGGGTTTACCTTGTCCTAACTTGAGTTAGGTGCACAAAAATCTTTAATTTCCGGCAAAAAGCAGCCATAAATCTAATTCTGCCGACAGCTCGATTCGAATTGAAATGGTTTGTTTCTTCGTTCTTATTTATGTAATTTGCTATTCAAATGAGTTAAATCAAACTTTCCCCGTGTATGAATCTAGATCTATGTGTTTCGATAGAATAGTCTCACTGGAAACAACAAAAACTTGACTCTTAAATAGACTGTATAGTTCGAGGATCCAAAAGTTAACGTTAGTTAGATTCCAGTATTAAGAGCGCTAGACCTGAATTTTGCAAATTTGCTCTGATTTAACATCTCTACAGTGCGTAATATCCAAAACAAAACACATAATAAAAGTTATAAATCGTGTATGTATAGGCATTTAATCAAGATTAGATCTGCTGAGGCATAACCGAGAGCATACAATCTGCTATCAGAT
Source organism: Elysia crispata (assembly GCA_033675545.1). Taxonomy (NCBI): domain Eukaryota; kingdom Metazoa; phylum Mollusca; class Gastropoda; family Plakobranchidae; genus Elysia; species Elysia crispata. The sequence goes on from JAWDGP010003471.1 coordinate 361,827, forward strand.
CTGTAGATTGGTAGGCAATCTTTCTCTTTATAAACTGTTCTCGATCATGCAGTATCTGCCAAGTATTTTACAATGGAAGTAGTTAAATATTATTGTGTCTAAATATGCCAGATTTCTCAGACATACTTTTAACCTCCAAATATAACAACAGAAGTAGTTAGTTATAGCGACAATAGTATTAGCTGAAGCTGTACTGGTGGTGCTGGTAGTAGTAGTAGTAGTAGTAGTAGTAGTAGTAGTAGTAGTAGTAGTAGTAGTAGTAGTAGTAGTAGTAGTAGTAGCAGCAGCAGCAGCAGTAGTAGTAGTAGTAGTAGTAGTAGTAGCAGCAGCAGCAGTAGTAGTAGTAGTAGTAGTAGTAGTAGTAGTAGTAGTATAAGTAAGAATTGTAAGAGCTAGAACTTTAGGTAGTGCTCAGCAGTGGTTAGAATAAGGCTTTTAAGTGAAAATCACCGAAAATGCTTGAATTGTTGGGATTAGAACCATCGATTTATAGATGCTTCGGCACCCATCGCCTTCGCCTTGCCACTCAAAGAGAACATAGCTTACACCAATACGCCACTACGCTCCCTTAAAAGAGAGTTTCATGGTGAAGGTATTTACTAAGCCTCCCTGAGTAACTTGCAATCTTGATTGGGAAAACTCAAATCGCACTAAAGACAACCATTGAATCCGGAAGCACCGCACTTGCCATTGGACGCACAAACATCTAGGACGAACGATAACAATATGTATGCCTCAAATATGTAGTAGTTTTAAATTTAGATCTAGAGGAGGCAAACCACTGGGTTAATATAAGTAAGAATTATAAGAGCTAGAACTTTAGATAGTGCTCAACAGTGGTTAGGGTAAGACTTTTAAGTGAAAATGACCGAAAATTCTTGAATTGGTGGGATTAGAACCATCGATTTATAGATGCTTCGGCACCCATCGCCTTGCGACTCAAAGAGAACATAGCTTACACCACTACGCTCTCTAAAAAGAGAGTTTCATGGCGAAGGTATTGGTGATAGTAGTAGTAGTAGTAGTAGTAGTAGTAGTAGTAGTAGTAGTAGTAGTAGTAGTAGTAGTAGTAGTAGTAGTAGTAGTAGTAGTAGTAGTAGTAGTAGTAGTAGTAGTAGTAGTAGTAGTAGTAGTAGTAGTAGTAGTAGTACCGGTAGTAGTAGTAGTTGGCCCGGTTCTATGAAGCGCACCTAAAGTTAGGTGCATCCAACCATAGGACCAGTCGTAGAGAGGGTTACACCTATTCCTTATCTTAGGATGGCACCTAAAATCTTGAACATAAATAGTCTATGGCAGTACTCATGATTTTACCGTAATTTGTCCAAAAAATTGTTTACAAATTTGTTTGATATGCCAAGTTAGATATTTTGAAAACAAAAAAAAAGTAAAGAAAATTTGTGATTCTTGTTTTTTCTATTGATGATATCCTGTGATCCGAGAGAAAAAATATTTTTGCTTTTACAAATTGTGAGCCTATTACCTAAAATTATCTTTGTTAAGAGAATGGAAAAACATAATGAAATTGTTTTGTATTTTCATGTGATTTGGACTTTGAGGGTGCGGAACTTTCCTTCGAGATCTCAAAAATGTTTCCTGTTTTGAACTTGACCATCTCTTTCACCTATTTGACTTCGGCGAGGCATTTTAAAAACTATTTCTCAAATCGCAGTCTTACCTACACAGACCTAGATCCAGATTTTAGACCAAGCGCTACATAATTCACTCATATTTTATGCATTTTTTATAAATTACTAAAGGAATGAAAGCGATATTAAGTTGAGCTGAGATTTCGTAAAGTGTGGTCATGCCTAGAGATTTAGATCTAGATCTAGATAAAAGCTACATAAGTGTGTTTTTAATTCAATTTTAGTCAACTAGAATTAACTTTAAATTTAAATAAGAATCTAAATTAGATCTATACTAAATGACCACTCGTTTGAGATTTTAGATAGACCTAGATTCCAAGTCTACTGTATTATGATAGATCTAAATAACGGAGCCGGTAATTATCATATCTGGTGACCCGTTGTTCATCAATTAAGCCTTTCTAATTCCAAAACTAAATCTAGTCCCTTTTTAATGTATGTCCCAGAGTAATATAATTGATACCAGTCTGGAAGTGAGAGATCTGGGATATCTAATACGTTTCTGAAATGTACCCTACTCAGAATCTGATCTTGGCCAATAGTAGCTCACACATACTTTAGTCCTAGACTTAAAAACTAATCTATTACGTTAATGGCATCTAACATGTAAGCTGCAGTTGGTGTTTGTATATATTTTCTATATGCTCACCAAAGATATTTGTGGAAAAGCGGGCAAAAGAAGTGCTGCTCCCTTGACTTTGAATTCAATTGGAGTACTAAGGCTTAGAAATTTTAAAGAATGTTGATGTTGACAGGAACAACAAATCTTTGAACAAAATTTTTTAGTTGGCAGATCAATGGAAAGTGGGGTGCTTAGGAAAGTGAGACTAGAAACTGTAGAAAGCAAATGCAACTTTGCATGAAATAGTTACTAGCAATTGAAGCAGAGCATCATACATGACCCACTTAAGATATTAGGCCGGAGAGATTAATATTATGCTTGTCTTTTGACTACTTTGAGCAGTACACCCAAATTTAGAACTAGTTTCACAAGTCAGTGATCTGAATAAGTCACTCACAGTCAGACAGCCCAATACCCTGCTGAAACATTCCCCACACCAGCGTGTTCATATGCAGCCCATGGACATTGAGCTAATACAACCCTATTTAACTTTCAGTTTTTCCTCGAACAGGTCGTAATTTTTACCCTAAATCTTAAAATCATTCTGAAGTACAAATTTACATCTCTCATAAAAACATTTCTTGATTGTTATAAAAGATGAGAATTACTCAAGAACTGAATTAGCAAAAATGTTCTTAGGACAAGATCTGCTATAATTTATACGATATGACTTGCCTCCATTGATGCATTATCTTTAAAATTTAGATAGATTGATAACAAAAATCTGGAAATGCAAGGACAATTTTTGTGTAATTATTTGTTCCTCCATATTGGCCTACATAATGTAAAATACATGTATTCAATAATTTTAAAGCCCTTCCACTTCCCCCGAAAAATCACAACTCTTTCTCTACAATTTAGAGCTCTATATTTCAAAGTTTAAAAATCTGATTCAGAAGGAAAATAAATCTTAATTAAAATTAATTTTTATCTTAAGCAAGCTGCCTATACTATTCTCTGATATTACTCTATTCTGTAATATACTTTCAGGAATTCTTCCGTGAAAATGGGGAGTGCTTATGATGATGACATCAGTCGTTATCAGCATATCACCTTTCATCATGCAGATGCTGCTCTCTTTTCCTGTCAGTAATTACAAAATCACGAACTTAAGCATTGCTAATAAACTAGCCAAGTGAATGAGGGCAAGTGACAAGTGGCCTTACAGCATCACCTATTTACTACAGCTCAAGGATCATTCAAGAATGTGTAGAGAGGGTAACTGGCGCAATGAAGTCAAGTGGAAGGTGTTGTATTAATGCGTAGGCTTACACATTTTCATGCATACGAGGCTCTATTTTTCCGAGACAAATGAGAAATAAATTTTTTTAAAACCATTTTTGTCTATTTAATCAATATTGTAAATCAATGTTCCTGTACACTGTGTTTTGTTTTGATGTATCCATGTACCAGATACATAAGCAATTCACTGCTGTCCGAGATAAAGGCATAAATCTCGAGCATTTGTTTTTGTATGTGTTCAACAAAGTTGCGTAGGAAGACTGCCCTTTGTCAAGCTTATTACTTTAACCAGCGCCATCTGAATATAAGTTTTTAAGATCAAGTTTACTTAGCTGATATACAACTCGAAATTTATTTAAACAATGTAAAGGTGCAAGTTTTTCTGCCAAGGCCAAATACTACTCTAATGTTTATGCTATAAGAAGATGAGACAAAGTGACTAATTACATGTAGATTTAACCCTGGCCCATGCAAAAGAGTGTCTCATAACTTTTGTGCATCTATAGAATTATTCTTTCATACAGCGCATCTATAACAATGTGATCGAGGGTGAAAATGCACTGGGCTGAATGTTCAACATGACACTCCAATGACTAAAGAATTTTTTTAACTAAGCTTTCAAGAATTAACTAAGAACAAATAAAAATATGTTGAAATGCTTTGAAGCACTAAATCTTTTAGGATATACCTGCCATGCTTAGCGAAGAGTTTATCTTTTCTTCAAACCACAAACAATAATAAAAAAAAAAACTTTATGTATTAAGCACTGAGCCAACAAGTCAGTGTTAGGTTTGTGTGTATTTAAAAAAAAATGTACATATATTTTGTATGAAAAGAATACCCAAAAACCGTTGAAAACCAAAGGCAGCGTCTGCTCATTATCAAAGGTCTTCTGCATATGATCCGGAAAAAAAACGTTTGTTGTGGTTTAAAACTACATTTTTTATTTAATTTTCACAGCTATTAAAAAGAAAGGAAAAAGAATTGAAATTTGATATAAACAAGATTTAGGCCTGCATTTCTGAGAAATATAACAGTCAATTGTTTATAACCTGAAACTTACAAGCATATTCATTCATTATTTTAAATAGCTTTTACAAGAAAAGAAAAAAAATGTGAAGTTTGCATTTCTTTTTTATTTCTACTTTTTATGCCCCAAAATATGGCATATCGTCTTGAGTTTGATAAAGGATTTCAGCTGCTGATTCAAATCCATACAGTCAATAAGATTGAAAAGCAGCAATGGGGACCTTTCACGGTTACTTTTTTTTCCCTTAATGCGCATTTCTGGAGAAAAAGACTGGGGAAAAAAATAAAGTGCAATGATGCTGAATTAGGTTTCAATTAAATAATGGATATAATAAGGAAAAAAGGAAGAGCAGGTTAATACTAATACGGCTTTAATTACCTATTTCAATCAAAAGCCTTCATGCCCCCTCACTTTTTTGAACGTTTAAAAAAATTGTAATGCTTTTGTAAACTATAGAGTAGTCAAAAGACAAAACTAAACATCATTTGACTATCAGATTAAAGAATACAGTCATATCTCCAGCCAGCGCTGTTCAGTACAGAATTATGCCTGGACAAGTCATGTATATCAATGCTTTCATTTACACACTGTTGTCAGGTTTTCTTTGCAATTGCACATACGTCAATTATAAAATTATCAGAGCAGTACAATGTAAGTTGATGTTGAAATTAACTTACATCCGCTGTATTACAAATTTAAAAGTCTAACCACTGTTCCATGCTGCTCTGAAGTGTTGATCATACCCAGCAACAGTTTAATTTTAAATGCTTGGCTATTCATCTTTTAAACTAAATTACATATATGTATATTATGGCATTGTTCATACCCTTTGGGTTCGTTACATTCTTTGCGGATAAGTTGGTATCAGAAGTATGGAGTTTCAGTGTCAGTCTCAGTCAAATGGATCATTTTAGAACATATTGTTTAGTTTAAAAGCATGTAAAACATGCTGGAGGATATCACTACAAGCTCAGATTTTCTGTCAAGGTAGCTGTGGAAAAGCAAAAAAAAAAAACAATTAATAAATCATGTAAAAAAATCCTACACTTTGCTTCATATCAGTTTGAGCGCTTCACTTACAAAACTACATAGTAAACTCCAAAATGCTTTTTAACAAATCTGCCGCTTTGGTTTCACTTTTGTTCATAAATTCGATTTTCTGCTTACAAAATGTTTTCTGTTTGTTAATCTAACATTAAGGGAAAAGAATCAAGTAATCACAAGTAATTGGCTGCCGCAGCAACGTATCAACAAAGAGACTACATTCACTGATGGGTACTGCCTTTAGACAGCTCATTTTCTACAGCATTTTATGATAGTTATTATTGGTACCTAAGGTTTAAATAAAGCAGTGCAGTAGCTTAATTTATATAGGCTCTGAACCTAATATTATAATTCATTTTTCACCCTATTCTTGGTTTAACTACCTCCCATTTAATTTAATGCTGACAAAACACCATATATATATATATATATATATATATATATATATATATATATATATATATATATATATATATATATATAATTATGTATGATTGTATGTATGTGTGTGTCTGTGTGTATGTAATTTAATATACTAAGAATGTAATTTTCAAGTCCTTTTGATCTTTTCTTTTTTCCGTTTTTTGAAAGAACTTTATTATAGTTCTAGTTGGTTTTATCAGAAGTCTACTGCACATTTTCCTTTAATTCCTCTCCACAGTGTATTATTTAGCCTTCTTTCTCTTTGCCCCCTCATTGGCCCCACATTTATGAAATCATAGAAGGCAGTTTTAAAAAGAATAAAATGTAAACGAACCATATTTTTTCTGCAGCAACCACATCACTACTATTACAAATTACTGCTGCTGCTACTACTACCAATATTGCTACTAGTGCTAAAGCTACTATTCTGCTATTACTC
>JAWDGP010003473.1:0-110000 GCA_033675545.1 Elysia crispata
AAAAAAATAGACGAGAAAGAGAAGAAAAAAAGTTTCTTCCTCATAAATTTTGAGGATGCATGGCTTTTGCTCAGGTAGTGTTTGAAGAGTTATTTCTCTTCCTTAGACTGAATTCATATGATCCAAGTAAGGGACATGAGTCCTCTGCCACCTGGTTCAACTCCTATCTAGTATTTGTTTCTTTTGATCGGAAAGTATGGTTGTGGCTCCATCTAAGTCAGAAGCTTCCCCTGCTGTGCGCTTTGAATGGTTTTCAGTTACTCTCTGACCATTCAATGTATGCATATATTAGTCTTACTCTACTTCTTATAGCTTCCTCTGCTAGGAAGAGTTATTTTCCCCAGCTGTTCGACAATTAAGTGTTGGCCTCACTACATGTATTTCTATAGTTAGATCAGAAATGTCCGAGTTGAGCAGAATTGAAATGCTCCATGGTAGGTACTATATATGTGTGTGTGTGTGTGTGTGCCTAGAGTTGTTTATTTATCAGTTTACGGTAGTTATTGCTTTTCTTGAAGATCTCTGACCATAAGAAACTTTTTCTTTTCTCCTCTAAATGTTTTTGGTTGCCTTAACATGTGGCATCACAGAACATATTGGATGATTTTTAAGATGAAGAGTGCTGAGTGACTGTGAGAATTTTGGAGTTCTTTTTATCCAGAGATTGTGCACCTATTTCTGATTCCTTTGCTGGGATTGGGGAGGATATCATTTAGATGTTCTATCATCAGGCACAGATTTAAGGATTGTGTTTTAGAGATATTCTGGAAGTCACTGGGAGCAGCTGTACCCCAGGTCGCCATGCCATATTGCAAGTCTTGCTTATCCTGTAAACTTTTTCCGCAGAATTTTAGCACCTATATCAGCTTATTTATTTAAATAAAGTCGTCTGTTGTGCCCGCATCAAAAGCAAGAAATGCTTAGAGCCTTAAATCTTGAGAAACACCGGGCTTGTATAGGAAGGCTTATACAGCTGTAGCATTGGAAGGAGGCCTATGGAGCACATAAGAGATTTTAGGTGGAGCCAAGCGCACTCCTAGCTTGATATTTGTATCCTTAATTAAATGGTGGAAAATGAGTGTCCACCTCTTTCTATTAAATGTAACTATTAGATCCATATAGCCGATCATACTTCATAGTTCTCTTGTTCCTTTCCAGATGAACAGGGAAACTTGACTTCAGTCAGCTTAGGGAGTCAATGGCGTACTTTGATTCGGGTATCTTGAGAGATTCGGGGAAACTATTGTACTAATTGCATTCAACTTGATTCAGGAGCTGCTTTCCATGACTTCCGTAACGATAAATGTCTTAGATTTCTTATGATCTCCGTCGGTTATTGTTTTAGTTGGGGAACGAGTTACCAATTTCCCTGGTACGAGAGACTTTTATCAGGGAGACGGGTGTTCTGTTCGGCGGGGAAGAATTCAGTTCGTCGGTTGGCATTGAATGATTGATGATTTATCTTATTTATTACGTTCTATGTCTAATGTATGTTTTATTTCTTTTGTTTTTCAGCATTGGCTGACTATTAGGCATTTTGTGTTTAGCATCTTCTATACGCATTTTGTGGGTTTTTTTTTCTATTTTTGTACGCATTTTGTTTTTATTATCTTCTGTTCACATTTTGTGTTTAGCATCTACTATACACATTTTGTGTTTATTATTTTCTTCATTTTCTTCACTCATATTGTGTTTAGCATCTTCTATACACATTTTGTGTTTAGTATCTGCTGTATGCATTTTGTGTTCAGCATCTGCTGTATGCATTTTGTGTTTAGTATCTGCTGTATGCATTTTGTGTTTAGCATCTGCTGTACGCATTTTGTGTTCAGCATCTTCTATAAGCATTTAATTTAGTATCTTGTAATATGCATTTTGTTTTGAATCTTTTATGAATATTGCTTTTCTAACCATTTAGTTAATATCTTCTATGTATATTGTTATTCAGATTGTTTGTGAATTGGTTTTGTTATTTTTTTCTTTGAGTATTGGTCTAATAAATTTATAGGGGTTAATAACTTAAACTTTTTACTTTCTCATGTGTAGCTGTTTTGTTCTTGTTTAGTCTCGATACCCTCTCATCTTTAGTTATGAAACAGTGGACTTAGTACTACACTGATACTCAAAGATCCTTGAGTGTGAACTTTGTAATATTGCACAGCTGCTAGTTATGTTACCATAATAAATTGGGCCTGTAATTATCATTAAGTAGGTACATGCACTGAATTTGTTGCGTAAACTAGCTGGTCCTATTGAGAAATAAGTGCATGTAAATACCCACATAGTTACACTTGTACAGCAAAAAGAAATACCAAGTGCTTAATCATCTGATGCAAAAATTTGTTGAACAAATTGAGGATCATTGCATTTCATTTAAAAAATAAAAAAAAACATTATGAGGCTTTAATGAGAATTATTATGAGAACCTCTAGGCTAATAATTTTTCTGAAAGTTGTAAAGCTTTTTTTTTCAAGAAATATATTACCCTATATATACAAGCCGCCACCTTTGAATTCACCTATGATTAATTAGCCTAACCTCAAGATGTACAAGGTTTCGATGGAAGAGAATAGTGACGATCATTGATCTGACTGCTTCACCTTCATAGTTTTATTTTTTAGAAATGTCTATGATAGACTAATCTTTCTGTTCTAGAAACCTAGAATTGATCTGGCATGTAAACTTACACAGCGGATCATGAGAATAAGTAGATCCTGTTTACACCAACATGTTTGTTTGTCTTTGTTTTAACTCTTTACCATGTGCTAATATCGGACAGTTAGTTGCTATCAGGTTAAAGCAGGTAGGGATTGTGGCATGTTTTTGTTGTTTCAAGCACTGAAAATCTCCAAACTGCTTGAGGATTGATGGTTTAGAATGATCATTTTCCAAACTTTCTTAGAGAGAGAAAAAAGAAAACCTTACTTATAGGATTTGTGTTCTGACTTTCCCCAGATGTCCCGCAGGTCATCTTTACCCTGGACCCAGCACAGACCACATTCAGCAAGGGAGACAACCTGGAGTTGAAATGTTCTGGTCAAGGGAATCCTGACCCCACTCTGAACTTGACCACACAGGAAACCAGTGAGGACCTGAGTTATGTCCAGACAACAGAACTGTCCCACACACTCACTCTAGGCTGTATGGACACCGGTGTATATGTCTGCTCTGGTCACAATAGTCAGGGAACAAACAGAACGGAAATCAGTATCGGTGTGCGCTGTGAGTAGATTATAAACAGGAAATAGAAGGTTAATTAAAAGAGCAGTCACAATTGTTTATAGTGTTTTATTGTAGCGTTTATATACTATAAGGTTTATTGCTTTCTGCCAAACACTGAGGTTTGTCCATCTTTTCTGTAGAAGTGTTTGTAAAAGCACACAAAGATCATCTCATATTCAGTGAAATGATGTGAATTGTTTGTCTCAAACTTTATCTTTGATTTTGTTTTAAAAGAAATAAAATGTAAAATAAAGATTGACCTTATCATTTAACCCAAATAATTTCGTAAAAATTACTAAGACAAATAAATTACATGGGTGCCAACAGATTGAAAGAAGCTGCAACTCCTTGTTGGCCTATTTCTTTCATTATTGATTTTTTTAAAGCAATCTATATGGAGATGCAACAATCATCAATTTCTTGCTCCGCTAGCGCACCATATACCAGTCATTAATGTCTGAAAACAGTGCTGTGTGGGGAAAAAGGTTGTGAGTAGAGATTCTATCCTGTGGTTTGCAGTTTTAACCGTAAGTCATGTGTCAGTTGGTCCAATTCTCTTGTTGAAAAATTTGAACCCACCTCTTTACATCAGTTGTGATGATTATTTCAGGCCCTCAGCAGCTGAGTCCCTTGTTCAACTCAAAACCTCAAGTTGATGCCGTCATCAGAGAAACTGCTAAATTTGGTATAGAGATCTACGGCTTCCCAGAGCCCAGCACACTGACTCTACAGAGGACAGATGATGACACAGACTTGATGTCATCTCCTCGCCACTCTGTTCAGTATACAGCCGGTGTGGCGCCATTTGGAGTTGTGAATGTGACCATCTCTGATGTTGCCGAGGCTGACTATACCAACTACACCCTGACACTAGACAATGGTGTGGGGAATGCTCTGGTCTACACTTTCTATCTGAATGAAGGTGAGACTTTGTCATAAAATTTTTATGATATGTCACAAAACTTCAAGTATATTGATATTGAAAACAGGGTATGTCAAATACGGTATGATGGGGAGTGTGGGGGTTGTAGGAGGAGGGGGTGGCAAGCGAGAGAGGAGAGAGAGAGAGAGAGAGAGAGAGAGAGAGAGAGAGAGAGAGAGAGAGAGAGAGAGAGAGAGAGAGAGAGAGAGACGGGGGGCAATTAGATCAGACAGGATGGCTGACTTTATGGGAATGCATATTTTACATTTATTAGTCACAAAACTCATTTTTTGACGCATACTAGTCAAGTCTGGTAACATTTAAAAGTTTATGTGCTGAACAATATGCATTGACATTTCTCTTCATATTATGATTTTATCAGTCTCTTTGTGTGGTATGTGCTTATTATTTCATATTAAGTGGTCATTTTTATTTCTAAAAACAAATTATGCCATTTCTTTTAGTATTATGTGTTTTTGTATTTTTTTATTTTCAAAAAAAAATTTGTACACTTTGTGTTTTCTGTGCAACCTGCTGGAATTTATAATACAAAGAATATTTGGTTTGCCTAATCTCTGAAATCAAACTTTTATGGAAACCACCATTTTGATACTGGTACAGCTATGCGAAAGCTTCTGACTGGGTTTTTCGTGTGAGACTTTATTCTTATTTCATTGGTTTTTGTTAAGTTATCGTGGTAATAGTGTTTTTAGTTAGCTTTCATACAGTTTTTAAACTGCTATAAAGTTTTTCTTACATGCTTAATCTGGAGTGCAGACACATACTCCCACCAACGTTCTTACACATTTATCACTTAGATTCTGTAGCTAATAAAGGTGGTGTGACGTATGGAAACTTGCTGATGTAGGTGAGTGACCTTTAAAATGAATGGATTGTTTGAGAATTGAGAACCAGTGGTCACCAGTGTTATTCTCAGAGACACGGTCATATTATATTATCAACACCTAGCACAGTTTGGTTCTTGACCCTTATTTCTCACACTATGACTGCTGCTGAGGATGAATGGCATTGATTAAATCTGACAACTTTATTGTTTGTTTTTCTCTGAGAAATTGTGGTTTGCATTAGATTGCAGTTTGTGCTACTGCCCAACTGTTATTACAGAACTTTTGATTTAAACATTTTAATCAGAGAATAAAAAAAATCCACCAAGCAAAACTTGCCCTTATCAAGCTAAAGAATTGCTTAGAGCCCTAAATCTTGAGGAACACCAGGCTTGTGTAGGAAATCAGGTACAGCTGTAGCATTAGAAATAGGCCTACAGAGCAAATGGCAGCTTGTGAGTGGAGCCAAGCGCATCCATAGCTTGATATTATTAGCCATAATTGAGTGGCGGGAAATGAGTCTCCACCCCTTTGACTGTTAATTTCTATTCTATAATTCTAAGGACATAATTATGTAATCATTAAAAAGCCGATCATACTGCATAGTTCTATTTGTCCTGTCTAGCTGACCAGGGAAGCTTGACTTCGGTCGGCTTTGGAAGTAACGGTCATAGATTCGGTGATTTTGAGAGATTTGGGAAAGCTATAGTAAGAATTGTGATTCTTGGATCCGGAGATGCTAAAATGATAAATGTTTTAGATTTCTTATGAGAGAGAGAGAGAGAGAGAGAGAGAGAGAGAGAGAGAGAGAGAGATAGAGACGGGGGGGGGGGGGGTAATTAGATTATCTTATTGATTACGTTCTATGTCTTATGTATGCTTTATTTCTTTTATTTCTCAGGGTTGGCTGACTATTAGGCATTTTGTGTTTAGTATCTCCTACACGCATTTTGTGCTTAGTATCTTCTATACGTATTTCTATGTATATATGAAGATTAGAGTTCAAGGATTAGAGATGTAGATTAGATTACAGCCGGACCAAGGTTTATCCATCACACTTATTTCTATTTACCACATATTATCGTTATACATGTATATAATCTGTACCTTAACCTCTTATTTTCTATCTGATAGTGGTTACAAGTGCCCATGTAGAAAGTATTGTCAATAAAGAAGACTCCTGTAACATCTCTTCTATCGTCATCGGTGTCATCGCCGTGGTCATCATCGCTGTTTTGATTGTCGTCATTATCTTCCTGCTGAAGAAAATCCGAGGTCTTAAAAAAGAAAGATTGGATTCCCAATACAAAGTTACTCTAGGTAAGCTAGGTGGTAAAAACAGATAAATCTGTACCAATTTGAAGTTAAGAAATTAGAGAGAAACACAGAAGAAAGGATGCATGTTTTATTTTATCAAAATTCATGCAGTGATGTTGATGGTCAATAACTTTACGATAGTTCTAGTAGACCTCTAGAGTTAAACATAAAGTGGGCATGAATCATTTCAAGAGCTGTAAACTGATAATAATGCAATTTTATTCAGTACTAAAGAATTGTTATTATTTTGATGTTAAAATCTGATTAATTCGAATGAAAGTAAGATTGTCAATTTAAAAACGTACTGGTCACAATAACCACGATGACAGTCTGTTTAACGTCGGATCAAAAGCTTCCCGAAAAGTTTTGAGTTTAGGAGTTGTCTTAAAATTTGATTTTACATAAACTCAGTAAACGATCTAAGCAGAAAGGCGCCCTCTGTACAATCTGAGAGAATTGGAAGATATAATGCTTTCTATTTTCACTTTGAAAAAAACTTTAATTTTTCCTCAGATATTTTGGTGGGGAATGTGATTTGCTTAAAATCTTGATTATATGTTAACTGTTATGAAAATACGCAAAAAGGTAGTGGTTGATGACACAAATTACAAATAGTTATGTGTCTGTAGGAAAATGATACTTTTGATTTTTCAACGTGAAGATCACTCAACACTCCATCCTTTCTTATACTTCTTTCAGAATCAAAACCACAGAGCCTAAAAAATGATGACTATCTTGTTCCATTTGAAATGTCAACAATCACCACACCTGTCTCAGCCAATCTCCCTCCTAGACCAGGACAGTACGAGACTGTCGATGATATACCAGCTACCACAGACACCACACCTGTCTCAGCCAGTCTCCCTCCTAGACCAGGACAGTACGAGACTGTCGATGATATACCAGATACCACAGACACCACACCTGTCTCAGCCAGTCTCCCTCCCAGACCAAGACTATATGAGACCAGCGATGATATACCAGCTGCTACACCTGCCTCAGCTAAATTCACCCCAGGGACCGCCCAGTATGAAACTATCCAGGACATGGCTACCATATCCGGAACTTACGACTCCACATCCCGTCAGGACGTTGAACCATTGAATGTCTACCAGGACCTGGAACATAGCCACTTGACCAGTGGTGATCTTGGATCGTGTGGACCTTACAGCAATGTCCCTGGTCAACATGGGGAAAAGCTCAGAAATCCTGCAATAAATTACGCCAATGTTGATATGTCGTGTTTGAAAGGGAATTATCAAAACAAAAAAGTTACCAAACAAGCCTATCAAAATGTAGAAATGAAGTAACTTAATCTAAAACTATGTACAACGAAATGGTTTGAGACACTTTTGGTTCGTCTTTGGTGCACAAGGTAATTGACCAACCTGGTAAATCTAGTTTATCTTTAACAGTTTTAATGGATCGGATAATTTTTTTTGTTAATGATTATTTCCTTTTCATATTAGTTTATCTTTTGCAGGCTGAGATCTTTTGGAAACTTATCACACATAAAGAATATATCACGGGTATTTCGGATTTCTATAAATCAATTTATAATCAATCAACAAAAAAAATTCTCTTAGAATCAACTGTGTTGATAGCTGTTTTATTTGCTTTGCCATTTGTATTTTGTTTGTAAATTTACATTAGCAAAAAGTATTATAATCATTGGATTGATGTATCTGTACAATCTTATAAGTGCCTGTAGTGGCCAATTTCAGCAAAACCTACTTCTAGACTTACATTCTCACATCAGACTAAGCACATGTGAAATATAGGAAGGCATAACATTGAAATAAAAAATCCATGTGTTAAAAAATAACCCAACTGATCAAGTTCGTTTCACGATTTTTCACTTGATAACTATCAGAAAGAGAATGAAGTTTACAAAATACTTTAAATGTTAAAACTGTTTCCTGAGAAGACAGCTCACAACTAACGAAAATTTTACAAAAGAAATGGCTTAATATGATATTTTTTCCTACAGATTAAAATACTTTTTTGTTTTCCGACATTGAACAGAAGTTGACTGCTGTCTCAATATATGGAAAAAAGTGTGAAATTCTCTTACACTGGCTGGGATTTATTTTTCATGAACACACAGCAACTTTGTAAGTTTTCATGGATAGAGCTAACTTTAAATATCATAAATACGTTTGCCACAGTTAAATGAAGAATCTGCTTAGATTTTATGATAAAGACCAAGTGAGAGGAAATACTTGTTTCAATAATGATTGTCAAACTTTATTTTACGATTGCCTTTCAGTGTTTTTTTAAATATTTCACACAGGTGTGATTTTCAATCTAAATGGGCCAACTTAGCTCAGAATAAAGAAACAGAATTATTTTTCTCTTCTCTCTTGAATATATTTAAATTCATTTACATCAAACCAGATAAGATACATTTAATGTTATACCTTTTTTAGTACCATGATTAATATAGTAATTAATGGCTCGTATAATAAAATATTTTCCTGTATCTAGATATGTAACATGGCGTACAGATATCATATTATAGTTATTTCGCACATTGGCTTATTTGCACCTCATTATATTAGTAAATTAATATTTTCGTTTCCACTAGGCTTTTATCCCAGCAACAGTCTAGCTTGTATATTTCTTTAAAATAATTCTGCGTACACCTATAACATATTAAAACGCATGTATATTTGCCATTTAAAATTTTTATTTTGGAATAAAACATAACATTCTTTTGTTTTTTTTTTTATAGATTATTGTTTACGTTATGACTTGCTGTTAAGAGCTATTCCTCTTAATCAGTTCATTATTTATCATTGATAATATTGAGCTTTATTATGTAATAATATTATGTTTTATTTTTATATACTTGTTTTGCATACACAGTGTATTGCTATACAAAATTTACAACATAATTATATTCTGACCAATTGAATATTATAGGCTGACTCAACATTATTGCGAAAATAAAGTCTTTTCAGAGATTTACAGGCCTGATTGAGTTTTTATAATTCTAAAGTCTCACCATATTCAGTCAAAATTCTTCAGGTTTAGTTTAAAAAGGTATCTTAAAACTATGGTTTAATGCTTACAGTGCTAACTTTGTAAATGCTTAAACATTTTAGAAGAAAGCAAATAAAATAAGAAGGAATGTTGACTAACTCGCACTTATTCATTTTATCCCTTTAACAGCGTTATAAAGTTGCTAACCACATCTAATACTATTTTAGCAATGTAAAAAAAAATAAACTTTCAAAAATATTTAGATTTTACTTCTTTACAAACCGAACATAAAGCAAAAATTTACTTCCATTGATTTTAACAGAAAGAACACTATAACTTAAAAAAATGGGAAGTATTTAATGCAAGAAGTAGTTATTGAAAATAATTATGGTTGCTCAAATAATGCATAAATTCTAAGTTAAAAAAGAACTGTACACCTAGCGGAACCTCTTAACCATGAAATGGTTTAAATTAAGTCAAACACATTAAAAGTAGTACAGTACAGTTAAATTCAATTTCTCATACAAATAACAGCACTCCTGTGAAATATTCACACAATGTGCGGTTATGCCAGTTGTGTGACACTGTAAGTGATGGGGAATAGTTTGGTGAAATTGACGATTACTTAGGTCGCAATGATATTGGAAACCTGGAAAAAAACGAATAACATATTATTAAGTATGTCACTTTCTAGAATAAGAGATTTTCCATGGAACTAACTCTCTTCAAATTAAATTTCTGTGGCATGGAATCTTTTATTTTGACTGTTTAAAAATGTGGGTTTTATAGAGAGGAGGAAATTGGGTACACTAGCTAGAGTGTCTAAATTTCAACCACTAAAGTTAGACTGATACATGGAAAAGCTAACATATGATACAAAAATAATTCATTGTCAATAGTTTCAAGTTCCACATGTGGTGAGATTGAAACTTGATCACTTTCTTAAGCAAAAACAACATAAAACAGCACAGCCTACCAAATGTTTTATTCATTCTCTCAGGCATAACTCATGATTAAACTATAGGCTAGATTGTTTCACATAGACAAATAATTAAACTGGTCGCATGATGCGAGAACTATACACTTAAAAAGAAAAAAATGAAAGACGTATTTAGAGACTAGATCTAAATGATACCCTCTGACTTTCATTATCAGTTCATAGACAGTCATCCTACACAGTGACACCCTTCCCTTTATAAACAAAACAATTAAATGTGAAATTATGTTACATGTTGTGTGATTCAGAGGTCGTTCATGTAAACTGACCTTGGTCACATGACCATGACTCAGTAGTTCTGGTTAGTTTGGCGCTGAACTGAGTGCTACGCCAGTGATGCATTGGTGTGCGCCAGAATAAGCTAGTGTTAAGCTAGTGATATGCTAGTGACACGCTAGTATACGACCGTAGATAGATAACATGATTTAAATAGTTAACGGAATCTTCCATTAGTATGTTTCTAATACTGGTATCATTATGTAAGAGCTTAGCATTTAAAATGTCTCAGTAGTTTTAAAAATATCAGGGTAAAATGCATTTTTATCTGTTTGAAAAATCTAATATTTGAATTGATAGGTGATTGTGATAACTTAAAAAAATAAGTTTAAAATCCCTAGAATCTACAATTTTGCATGTTATAAAAAAATTGATTTTTACCAAGCCATTGGTTTCTATTCACAAAATTCCTTTACAACATGCAGATATCTGATAACACTGAAAGATTCTAATAACTTCCGTTAAAAAGATGTGTCAACAGGTCTTTACAATGTTTTGTGTTTATTTCAGCTGAGTTGTCCACAAGGGTCATGCACAAAACGAAGAATCTTTACAATTGTTATTTTTCCAACTGCAATATATGGATTTGAAGAATGACACCAAAAAAAGATCACTCAAATGTTTCAATAAATTTGATCTGAGGCCAATGAAATCAAGTGACCTTAAAAAGGGAAAGTAAATTAAAAGCTGAAAACTTTCAATATTATCCAGGAATTGATGTGCCCTCTATGTCTATCTATAATCTTGCATATTTTTTTTCTTTTATTATTACCATAAATCTAAATTAAAAAAACAACAACAGAGCAACACTTAACATACCTTCGACTCTGCTTGTACTGATTCTCTATAGGTTTTGCTGTTGTTACTTGTTATAATCACAAAATCACATTAGACTTACTGAGCGTAACAGTTTTTTTCAGCCGGTGTCCCAATCACCTTGGAGGAATCGCCTGTTCAACTAGGATAGATGTATCCTGTAAAGCTGTGTCTCCCCTCTCTCAGCTCCTGGACTGATACACTGACTGAGCATTGAGACCTCAGTAGTAGAATGGAATCTAACTAGTTGTTGGGTGGCTGTAGACTGAGTTGGTGGCGATCTTCACAGAATTAACTTCCTGTTAGTAAAGATAAACAATGGTTAGGTGAGCTTTATGGGTCATCATTTGTTTCTCAAGTGACTAATTAACGTGTATGAGATACATAACCTGCTCAAGTAACAAGAAATTTTAATACTTAAAAGGGCTACCTATTTTCCGCTTTGAAATGAACTTATATCTGTTTTAGATAATCGAGATTGAAAGACTATCAAGTGACTTTTCTTACATAAATTGGCTGTGGCAGCTAATCTACATTGAAAAGACTATGGAGCGACTTCTCTAAGATAAATTAGCTGTGTCAGACAATCAGTTTTAAACATCCTGCCCTCAGCTTGCTCTGCCTCTCAATATTCTTTACATCCTGAAGGCCTTTGAGCAAAACCATTTACCAAACTCACTCTCTCTCTCTCTCTCTCTCTCTCTCTCTCTCTCTCTCTCTCTCTCTCTCTCTCTCTGCCTGTCTCTCTGTCTTTCACTGTCTCTCTCCCAACCTGCTTACTAGACATGAGATCTTCGCAAGTTCGGCCAACTACTCATAGTCTTGTAACAAGACATGCAGCCTTCTAGCCATAGCTTATATAACATGTTTTATCTAAATCTTAGAATTGTCCCAGAAAGCTTATTTAAAAAAATCTTAGAATAAAGGCCATTATCTTTTGATGTAAGTTTTATATTGAAGCATAATTTTTACCAAAACAGCCTTGTTTAAAATAAGTTATGACAACTTAACATTTAAATAGTCATGGCAACCTTCTCCCAAAATTGAAGTGATTCTAGATTTTATAAAAACAAGGATAAGAAAGTATTGGCGACCGCCGTTGCTGTTAGTAGGACTTTATATTCGTATCTTTCATTTGATTTAAGTGTGATACATGTACCAATGTTCTATGTAGAATGATTGACGTGTGGCTGCTACAGAGACAAGACCAGGCACTTAACCACTGAGCTATCCGCATCTACAAAAATAGATGCTTTAGGAACAGTGACTTTCATGCTGGCTTGAATAGACTAAGAGGTTGAATCGCTAAGAACGATCAACTCCATATTTTTACAGTTTGTTTATGTCCTTAGTGGTTAAGTGCCTGGTCTTGTCTCGGCAAGGCGATGGGTGCCGCATCGAGGCGCAGGTTCGATCCCTGTTCATTTCATCTGTTGTAATGTTTTCACGTCTTTCGTCTTATTTGTCGGTCTCGAGCTAGATCTAGGTTTGTGGTTGATTTTTCTATACTACTTATTTCATTATTTTCAGTCACATGCATCTTTAGATCCTTAGATCTAGCTTCGTCTGTCTCAGCCTCTAACGTGGTTTGACTGCTTTCTTTATTTCTAAATCCGATTTATAGTCTCTCTTCTGTCTGATTCGAACATAATTTATCTTCGAAAACCTTTCGAGAGCACAGAAGATATTCAAATTATTTCTTGTGCCAAAGTTAAAGATGGGGCTCACTCTTTACTACACATGTATTCCTATACGGTAATAATATCGTCAACTTTTAAAATTTAGTTAAGTTGGACTACCAGTGTGTGTGTGTGTGCGTGTGGGAGGGAGAGAGAATGTCACTGATTGTAGAATATTAAAACACGCAAGCTACATGAAGACTTTAATTTAAATACTTTACATTCTTAGTTGTATTTCAAGGGTTACATTATACTCAGAAATCTCTAATAACTCTCTTGGTACAAGTTTTTCAACACATTAAAACCTTACGAAAAACTCTTGTAATTTAATGTAAAAAAAAGAAAACGAATGAGTAATTTTGTTTCCTCATACTTGGTTCATGAGATGAGGCAGTGCGCTGGCCTAAGATGTTACAATACATCCCAGCTGATTATGTTATAATATCAAGCTGATCAGTTTAGGTATCTGTTCTGGTTCATGACTGAATCTAGCGTTACAGAGACAGGATAGGCCACGACAAATTTCATTGTAGGGCCTCCTCGTAGCTGTAAATCAGCTGTAAATTGCTTTGTTTCAGTTTCTTGATCTCTCTTTTAAAAATGAAAGCTTATTATATACGATTCGCCAGAAACATATTAGACTAATCGTTTCAAAGGTTTACGAAATTTAATTCTTAGGCATATGGCTTTTACTGATCTTACCGGCGTAGAGCAATCGTGCGAGTGAATTTTATGTACATATACGTAGTAGTAGAAGTAGTAGTAGTAGTAGTAGTAGTAGTAGTAGTAGTAGTAGTAGTAGTAGTAGTAGTAGTAGTAGTAGTAGTAGTAGTAGTAGTAGTAGTAGTAGTAGTAGTAGTAGTAGTAGTAGTAGTAGTAGTAGTAGTAGTAGTAGTAGTAGTAGTAGTAGTAGTAGTAGTAGTCGTAGTAGTCGTAGTAGCCGTAGTTGTTGTAGTAGTGGTAGTAGTAGTAGTAGTAGTAGTAGTAGTAGTAGTAGTTGTAGTCGTAGTAGTCGTAGTAGTCGTAATAGCCGTAGTAGTTGTAGTAGTCGTAGTAGTAGTAGTAGTAGTAGTAGTAGTAGTAGTAGTAGTAGTAGTAGTAGAAGTAGTAGTGAAGAAGTAGTAGTCGTAGTGTTCGTAGTAGCCGTAGTTGTTAGTAGTAGTAGTAGTAGTAGTAGTAGTAGTAGTAGTAGTAGTAGTAGTAGTAGTAGTAGTAGTAGTAGTAGTAGTTGTAGTAGTTGTGCATCTTCTTGTTTGAGGTCTAATTGTTTAAATCGCTCTTTTTTAGGGGAGATAACTGCTTCTAGGGGTGTTCCGCTTTCTTGTACTTTCTCTGTTGATAAAGATTGAGTAAGAATTTCACCTGAAATGTTCTTTTATTTCCAAACCTCTTTTTGTAGTTGTATATTTTTTTACTTTTTATTCTTATTTATTTAAAATTTTTTAAGGAATTTGTCTCTCCACATCGGTTCATATGCTTTTTCTTGACCTCTGAATTTGCTTTTGCATTTTTATGGAGTTTTGCAAAGCCATTACTTCAAACCTTAGTTTGTCTCTGTGGAAGCCTGCTTGAGAATTGCTTCTAGGTGGTAGTTGAGTTTTTTGGAGACAGTGGTCTATGTGGGATGTTAACAATATAAGTCTGTATGGTGATGGTTTTTACAGTTTTGTCTAAGCGGAACATTAACGATATTGCCATGGATGACAATGGTATCTAGGGTTTTGCCTAAGAAACAATTATTTTGTTCTGTTAACTATGATAATTGGTCTTTCGGTGGCTTTTGTATAGGCATTACTATTAAGTTTTTGTACTATATTCATACGGAGGCCATATAAGAGGTGTTATGCCATTGAAAAGATCTAATATTTTGTTTTTCAAAGATGAATGACATTGATTTATAATTTTGAAAGTTGCAGCCTCCTCTTCTCGTGTAGTTTCCAGTTCAGTATGTTCAATGTAACTGGCAGATTGTAGATCTCGATCATGTCTTCGCAAGTTTCTCGCTGGTCTAGTCTGCGACTTTCATTTTTTTATACGTGAACCATTCTTGTGTTTTTACAAAATGGATGTAAGTTCTCATCGCTCGATATGAAGGTAAATTTTTCTCTCAATATTTCTGGTTATCCTGGTCTTTGATTGCCAACTGCTTGATTACTTTAATTTATATTGGTTTATAATGACCATTTCTCTAAATCTTTTCTCTTATAACGCTAATCTGCTTTTGGGTTATCTTGAATGTTAATATTGTCAAACATAGACGGACATTCTTTTACCAGAAATTTGGGGTAGATCTGTTTATAGATTGGTGTGTAAAGTTCGTTGAATTCGTTTTCATGGTTGTTTGAATCTTCTTTCCTGTGATATATGTCATTCTTCAATCGTCCTTCTTACACTCATAAAATACAAAGATCGTATTTTTATTTCTTGTGATATCGTTGTTTGTTCGTCTCTATTACTCTCTGGAAATACAAAGAACAAATCGGTATCCTGAGAACGGGAGCATGTAAGGTGAAAGGGTTATAGTGTAGCATTTTGCTATCCTGAAAAGGGTAGGTCGAATAACACATATTCTTTTCTCTGTTGTCAAGAGGTGAGAGGCTTGTTTTATTTTGTTGTTTTTTTTTGCTTATTATTGATGCAAGCCCTCTGCATAGAGAACTGTATTCATAAACGGATATATAAAACAGTTACAAGAATTATTTTATTATAATTATCAATAAACTGTTGAGAAAGGTGAGGTACAAAGAGAGTTTATATTGAATTTTCAATCAAATAGTCATTTGTAACAATAGGTATGAATAATTGGAGAACGCAGTGCTTTCAACAAAAATAATTTGAAAAAGTCAAAAAAATTCTAAGAGTACATAATATAATATGCATTGATTTAAAAAACAAGTCGGTCAATTCAGTAATTGACTCAATAAATTGACAACTCAACAGAGTTTCCATGTGTCTTTTTAGTACAATGAAGTAGGTAGAAACTCATTGGGGAGCGTTCAGAGAAGAACACCCCTCCCAACTTGTAGCAAGTATTTCGGCCCTGAACTTCTGACACTCTAAGGGGGCCGGGCCACACCCAGGACATGACTTCCAGGTGCCTCTCTGCTATCTTTTTTTTTTTGCACAGCGCCAGGATTCGAACCCTCATCTCTTGATGGATTGCTGATCCCGGCGCTATACCACTTCGCCAACTTGTCCTGCGAAGGTTAGAGCATTTTTAGTCCTTATGAAGGAACCTCTCATTTCTCCTGCTCCAGATCCACCGGGAACTGTTTCCGGCTATTTCCGCCAGTAAGTTTAGAGCGTTTGTTCTTTTGTTGTCACATATTGAAAGTTTAGTCAGAAGGTCGTAGACTGATGACCCTACGAATCCTCTGGCGCCAACCTCAATGGGCATAACCACAGCTTTGTAGCCGGCATTTCCTAGCTCTTTGGTCAGGTTCATGTATTTCTCTCTTTTGTAGATGTGGGCCTATTCCATTCTGTTTTCGTAAGTTAGCTCCACCATGATCAATTGTTGTATGGAAGCTGTATGGATCACGATATCAGACCTTAATCTTGTTTCTATGATTATACTGGGGTGACTGTCCCATTCTGGAAGGTCTGCTGAAACATCCCAGTCATCACAACCGTCTAGAAGGCATTTTATCTGTTGTGAATATCAGTGCGTTGGTATTAGGGAAGGTAGTCTCTCCTTTAGCCGTGCTTATGATTGCGGCAAGTTACTGAAGGACTCTAGTATGCCTCCATGTGTATCGCCCCTGTGAGAGGGCGATTTTGCAAAAGCTCAAGACATGCTCTTTGGTCTACTTGCCTTGGCATAACGGACAAGTAGGGTCCTTTTTCTTTCCCTAAGATACCAGATTTGCGTTTGAGGGCAGGAGATCGTACACTGATCTGATGAGAAAGCTGATCCGAAGTGGCGCCATGTGCCAGATCTCATTCCATGTGAGGGATTTCTGCAGGGCATTATCTCAATTTGTCCATTGTCCCTGTTGAGGTTGCTGGACTGCTTTCTGAGCCCTTCTGGAATCTTCACTGAGCTGTATCTCATTGATGACGATGTCTGTTTTCTCTTTCCCTTCTGCTTTTGACTACCACTTTGCTGTAGATGATCCTAGCCCTTTGCGGTCAGTTTGAGCTTGCCCAATCACTTCTTTAATCTTAAGGCACTTTTTTGGCTTCGTCTACGCCTTCAACAGTTTTCCATTTCCTACCCGTCTTAATGGTAGGTTACACTGTCTTCACAACCGGATCGTCGGAGTCCTCTAACATAGAGAGTAGCCTGGCTTTGCCACATTTATACTCTTCCAAGATGGATTTTATTGGGAGTCTCAGCTTTGCTTTACGGCAGTATATTGCCACATGAGACCCGGAGGTACCCCTAACCACCTCCTGGTGAACTTATTGATCTTAGCTATTATTGTCTCAACTGTAGTTGAGCAGATTTCATAGACCAGGAGTGGCCAGAGGAGCTTCGGAATTAGCATAAACTGTAGGCACCACACTTTCAGGTGATTATGAAGGCCAGATCTGTTGATGGCTAGCAGGCCTTCGGTAGCAAATTCTACTGTTTCTAGTCCTCTTTTGGTATCTTTCATGGATGAATCGTACTATCTCCAGAGGCTCTTAACTGGTTTTTGACTGACCGTTGCTATCTGCTAATTGGCCACTGTGAATATCGTCGTCGCATCTATATTACCTTTCCTTACTGAGGAATGCGAGACTTCTTTGGCTTGAATTTCATCCAGCACCATGCCATTAAGACGTCAAGGCGCTCTAGCATTCGGCGTGTTTCGTCTTCCTTTGAGCAGATTATGGTGGTTTCATCCATGAATACTTTCAAAGGAGGCATGTAGCAACCACCACCTAGATTAGCCGGGCCTGAGCATGACTTGTATATCCTCCCGAACATGGTACATCCTCAAGGCCAGCTGAATCATTTGGTATGGTACCGACCCGTAAGCATTTGCCAGGTCCAACTAAATGACGTCGAGGTTAACTTTCTCCGATTTTGCTCTTTGAATAGCTTTCCAGATTATCGTTGCATGCTCTAAGCATCCAGAATCTCCAGAGATGCCTCTTTTCTGGACCGAGGTATTTATGTACCCATTTTCAGTGAGATATTTTGTCAAGCGGGATGCCATGACTGAGAGGAATATCTTTCCTTCTACATTTAACAGCGAGATTGGTCGAAACTGATTTATTTCTGTCGAGTTTCTCCTTAGGTATATAAACTCCATCAGCAGACATGAATAATCAGATGAATTGGAAAAACGAGTATCACACTCCGCCCCAAATAAAATTTATTCAGAAAAATATATCTAACACGGACAACTGTAACTTAGGTTTCATTTTTTCGACCGAAAGTTAAGTGGCGCAATAAGACACTTTGTAAACCGTGCGATTTTTGTCAAACTTGAAAATGTTGTTTGGTTCTATAAGGAAAACCAATGCTGTTCATAAAACCGGATTTTTACTGAATGATGGGGATATATGTTATAGCCATCTTCAGCAAAAGACACACACACATACACACCACAAGCTCTCTATGGTGAGGTCCCTATATTTGTATCATGATACTAATTGATGACATTCTCCAATTTATAAAAAAACTCAATTATCTCAATACAGGCTTGGCAGTTCCTGACATGGATTTACTTTTGTCAAAACATACGAATCAATTATGGAACAGAATATTTTCTGTCTTTCTCATTTCAGTCGAGCCAGCCTGTAATCCTGTGAGAGAAGGTCAGAAAACAACCTTGAGCTGTGATGTCAACACAGCAGGATGTTCTAGTAGCACTTTATTGACTTGGATAGCTGGCGGTCAAAATGCTCTTCGATATGGCAAATAGGGATGTTTCGGCAGAGACAGCGACATCTCTGCTACCCTTAGTTCTGCAGGCAAGTCTATACTGACCATCAACAGTGTGTCCAGGACTGACCCCTTCAACATGGAGGTCAAATGGACATGTGATACATGCGTCGGTAGCAAAATCACTGTCTGTGAGAAGCTGGAGGTTTATGGTGAGTTCACACATCATTAACTCTTTTTCACATTTTATAATTCCTTTTCATTTTCTCTTTTATATTACTGATACACTTAAATTACTGCCAATAAAATGGTCTAGGGCTCAGAAATATTTTCTTAAGCTGCACTATGGACTTTTTGATCTGATTGAAACTCCTAGAGATTTGTATTTGTTGTTTCTTGTTTTTCAGGTCCCCTGCCCTAACAAAACGAAAAAAATAAAAACGTTGAAGAAACAGTAAAAAGCAATACTCATTTAAACAATAGATCCACTTGCCTTAAAACTCGCCTTAATTTTTGACCATGATAAAAAACATAGATGACACACAGCGCATAACGCATAAACTTGAAGAAAATACAAAACCGGTAAAAAATTTCACCTCCGACTAGATCTACCTGGCACCAGTGCAGGAAGTATACCCATAGTGCACTTAACCCCTCTGAATTTTTATTGCACTCCACAGGAATATTGTCTAGTGTCTTTTACATTTTGACTAGTTTTGAAGGTTTCTCTAAAATACTAAATTTTTACGGTCTCTTTCGGTACAATCGGTCATCAATGAGATGCTATCTTACTAACTTCATTCTGACAACAATAAATTTCTCGCTGATTTGAACTTAACGGTGTCTTTACTCGACCCACTCGGTTTCAGTCTTAATATAAGAAAAGAAACCCAGTTCCTTTGCTTAATTTTTACTCCCGAACAAAGTGTGGGACCCCCTTTTCCCAGGCAAAGTGCGAAGATAAATGCGCTTTGTTCTAGGGAATTAGCCAGTTCCTTTATAACATTAAGAGAACAGTCTTACATAATAGAGAATTAGGTGCCGGTTCTTTCTAAGCCAATTTTTATACGCGGTTAGAAATTTCACAAAATAAAGCGCTGAAGTCCTCAAAATGTCAATTGCATTATTTTATTATGATTCAAGGAGATTTAAATTAGGGGTCTCAGAACATAAATAACTTTTTTAAAGAAATAATTCTATTATCATTTACACAGGCGTCTGTTGTGGAAAAGTTTGGGGAGGGGTATGTAGTGATAACACAGCAACAGGATCATGGAGTGCAAAGGAACGTCTTTATGCATTATTAATTCAAGGAAGTGTTAGCTACTCTATTTTGCTGAAATTCTTTTGTGAAAAGTCCTGGACACCATATTAAAATGTATCCAGACAATGAGACAATGCACAACTCACGACAATAGTGTTGTAAAAGTGGACATTCCCGGTAAAAATAACATTATCGGGGATAGAGAATTTCGGGTAGATAAGTGCGAAATGGAATCAAGTACTGCTGAATCAATGTGTATTTCAACAGATCAGTTTAATCTTTGGTCAATTTAAAGTTGATCTTTTTGCTTTGCTTTCAAATAATCAGGTTTGCAGGCCATGGAAGGCTTCTACAGGTGCTTGAAACATTGATATCATGTTACTGGATTGGACGTTTTTTCACATGCTGTATGCTTTTTCTCTGTTCACTTTACTCCCAGTAGTTCTTCAAAACATGGACAAGGAAAAATTGGTCGTGCTTGTTATTCTTTTAATGTAGACAATTCTAAACTGGTGGCCTTAAATATTCCAGAACCTCATAAGAAATTCATTTCTGTTCGATCCCCAACAACCAATTCTACAGCACCCACAGTATCTAAAGCTACGCTACCCTCTTTTCCCGGAAAATGGACCTTTCTCTTATCAGGAGACGCTTGCAAAACAGAGGCGTTCAGGGCA
This sequence comes from Elysia crispata, assembly GCA_033675545.1. Lineage (NCBI taxonomy): Eukaryota > Metazoa > Mollusca > Gastropoda > Plakobranchidae > Elysia > Elysia crispata. The sequence goes on from JAWDGP010003473.1 coordinate 20,819, forward strand.
AGTCTGCCTCAGTCATCTTCTCACTCAGCTTGGCGACCAACAACTAGGAAGTCATACGACTTTACGAGTCTTGATTTAGAAAGTGGATACAATTTGTTGGCCAGACACAAATTGATTGTCTGTGCCCTACTGAGCACACTTCTAGGCTTTCTGACTGACCTGTTTACTACTTGTGCAAGCTATTTGTCCCTAAACTCAGCAAGATCAGCACTTGCTACTATTTAAGTTGACAAAGGTACTCCTATTATGAAACTTTTGAGCGGTGTTTTCAATGCTAGACATCAGCTCCCTTGATATATCTCTACATGGGATGTTACCATTCTGTTCAGTTATTTGAAACGTATCGCTTCTTTAAAATTTTTATCTCTCACACAGTTGACATGTAAAGCCGCTGCCTTCTCAAATTTAGCTGTCCACGCAACAAGGCCAACTTTTAATGCGTTTTCATGTTTGACATCTCTACATATCTCTGTTTGGCCCCATCAAGAAACACTACCAGCAGATCTGTGTAAATCTCTGAATGTAGCATACTTAATATTACTGTTTCACTTGTGCTGTTCTTATTTTTTGTGTTTTGCATGATTTTTTTCTACATATTAGTGAAAAACCTGTGGCACTGACGGCCTTTACTGCTGTCCGACAGCATCGAGTTACAAGAAGAGACTGACCGTGACTGGAATATTCGAGCTTCTTAAACTCTATGGACTAATTGGGATAATGCCCTGCAGAAATCCCTCACAAGGAATGAGGTCTGGCACATGGCGCCACTTCGGATCAGCTTTCTCATCAGATCAGTGCACGATCTCCTGCCCTCAAATGCAAATCTGGTACGGTGGGGAAAGAAAACCTTGTCCGCTATGCCAAGGCAGGCAGACCAAAGAGCATGTCTTGAGCTCTTGCAAAATTGCCCTCTCACAGGGGCGATACACATGGAGGCATAAAAAAGTCCTTCAGGAACTTGCTGCAATCATAAGCACGGCTAAAGGAGAGACTACCCTCCCTAATACCAACGCACTGATATTCACAACAGAGGCAGGTGCTAAGTCATGGCAAGGAAGGCCGGCGAGGACAACAAAGCAGATAAAATGCCTTCTAGACGGTTGTGATGACTGGGATGTTTCAGCAGACCTTCCAGAATGGGACAGTCACCCCAGTATAATCAAAGAAACAAGATTAATGCCTGATATTGTGATCCATTCAGCTTCCACACAACAATTGATTATGGTGGAGCTAACAGTTCCATACGAAAACAGAATGGAAGAGGCCCACATCTACAAAAGAGAGAAATACATGAACATGACCAAAGAGCAAGGAAATGCCGGCTACAAAGCTGAGGTGATGTCCGTTGAGGTTGATGCCAGAGAATTCGTAGGGTCATCAGTCTACGACCTTCTGACTAAACTTTCAATATGTGGCAACAAAAGAACAAAAGTTCTAAAGTTACTAGCGGAAATAGCCGAAAACAGTTCCCGGTGGATGTGGATCAGAAAAAATGAGAGGTTTCCTCATAAGGATTAAAAATGGTCTAACCATAATATATAATAGTTAGGCACCTGGGAATCATGACCTGGGTGTGGCCAGGCGCTCTTAGAGTGTCAGAAGTTCAGGGCCGAAACACTTGCTACAAGGGGGGTTTCTTCCTGTTATCTAGCTCCCCAATGAGTTTCTAACTGCTATGAATAGCAGGTCACCGAATGGCTACTCCAGCTACACTGAATTGATTACTTTATCAACCACACTGACGTGTTTTTTGCCTTTTTCCCCTCTCTTTTTATTTACTTTAGTTTTGATCGAATCTTTTCCAATGCTCTGCTGCTTGCGTCTTATTAACATAAAAAGTGATTGCCTACACGAGTGAAAATATTCGATTCAAAGAACGTATGAAGAAATTCCTCTCTCCATCCAAATCCTGCAATCTAGATGTTGTCTCTTGTAGGTTTTCAGAAGAGATGCATTTATCTCAACCAAGTTCGCCTTGACTGTTTTATAGAAAACACCCACAGAGGTAGAGGCCCACACACAACATCACCGTCAGTGTCACTAAACAGCAACATGTAAAGATTTCATACAAGGGAAAAACTAGCATTTTTAAGTACAATATTATCCTTATCAAATTTCTCCTGAATTCAAATATTTTCTTCTCCAGCCCCACCAGAGAGCCGGTCTTGTACAGCGAGGGAAGACACCGAGTCTGGTGATACCAAGTCTGTTAATGTCTCCTGCTCTACCAATAAAATTTATCCTTAGGCCAGGTATAGGTTCTACAGAGAAAAGGATGTAAGTCATGTTCTCTGGTTGTCTAGATTTTGTGCTGTGTGTCTTGTTTAGCTTACTAATGTTAGGGTGTAAGAATATCACATCAGTGTTTTATACATTATCAACATCCTAAAGAAAAAAAAATAAAAACAAAAACCTTTGACTGCAGGTAGCTCAGTAGTTTGTTCCACTTGTTAGATCTTACTCCTATTTCTTCCTCATCATTTTCTTGCGGTATCAGTGCATGTAATTGGTTTTTAATCTACACATACCTAAAACAACTTCAATTGTCATGGATCGGTTTTCAAAGTATCCTTTAAGTAATGCCTTCTTCGTATGGGTATGTTTATATTTATTTTATCCTTTTTGTGATCTTGCTCTTGGTAAGGAATTTATTGTAGGTAGAGATGGATGAAGTAAGCTAGCACCACACGACAAGTGAAGTTTGTATATACAATCTCTCAACAAAATGTCAACACAGACAAGAGTGTGTGCTGAGAACATTAGCCATACAAGAACAGTTGATCCTCTCATTTAAAACGTTTGAATTGTAGGAAAGACAAAATGTATCTGAAAAGTTGTCTTTATTCAAGATGTTTTTTCTTTTTTTTTCTTACAAAGAAATAAAGATTAAATGTTTTGGAACATAAAGTTAGAAATAAATTTTTATTTTGTTTTTTTTATTGTAGGGATCCATTGTGCTAAAATTTAAGTGTGAGGTCATATTTTGTTACGTTATTATGTCACTTAAATTGATGTTATAAAGTAAAAAAAATAAACCATAAATATATATGAATAAAAAAAACCTCCAGAATTTTTGTTTTAATTCTTGAGAAGAGAGAATTATCCAAGGATGATCAGTTTTGGATTCTTTAAGTTTACTAATCAATCTGTATAAAAAAGAGCAAGAACTTTCAATTGACACGGTGTAGCAGGCACTAGCTTATATCATTGGGAATTTTGTTACAAATGTCTTCAGAACTAAGAAATTTTAACTGTTATCTTCCAAGGAAATTTTGAGTTAGATCTTTGATAACATGAACCTTTTGTGGATTATAAAAAAAAGATTAAACATGCCTTTGAGATGGTCACTCAGAGAAAGAAAATGCCTTACCTGTTGTAAAGAACTTTAAAACAGCAATACAAGTCGAAAATAGATGTTGGGTGCACGTGGATAAGATAGAGGTTAAAAACAAAAACTTAAAAAAAGAAACAGAAGGAAATCAATTTTATGAGAACAGAGAGAATTAAAAGATCTGTTGATCTTAAGTATCTACGCGTTTGAATTTTATAAACTAAGTATTCTGCATCAAACTATGCCTTTTTTGTTTTCGTCAGCTACAATAAGAATAAAGGATGTTTTACCAGATGTGTCATGATGAACAATAGATTAATACAGATGAGAGAGAGAGAGAGAGAGAGAGAGAGAGAGAGAGTGGTGAACATAGAGACCCAGATAGAGGACGAAAGGAAGAGAGAGGCTGAAGAGAAAGAGGAAAGATATAAAGAGGGATTCAGAGAAAGAGGAAAGAAAGAAAAAGGTTATAGAAAGGCAGAGACAGAGAAAATAAGAAAATGAGAGCAAGAAAAAAAGCAAAAAAAAAAGATGAAGAGAGAGATAATAAGTGAGAAAAAAATTGAGAAAATGAGAGAAAAGGAGAAAGCAGAGCAATGGAGAGATAAGGAGGGAGTGAAGAGGGGAATTTAGACATGTTTGTTCATCTCCCCAAAAACAATAATCTTTTAATTAAAAAAAAAACAGGAGGAAAAATTAAGATGAACAGATAAGTATTAAAATTGCTTGTTTCTGTAGCAGTGAATCTATCTCAGACACAATACTGATTAATCTCTTGAGAAACAATAATAATCCATAAAGCTCATCTCACTGTTGTTTATCTTTACTTCCAGGGAGGTAACTCTGTAGAGATCCCCACCAACCCAGTCTACAGCCACACAGAAATTGGTGAGAATCCAGTCTACTACAGGTCTCAATGCTCAGTCAATGTGTCAGTCCAGGAGCTGGGGGAGAGGACACACAGCTTTACAGATATCTATCCTGGTGTGACAGGCGGGTCCACCAAGGTGACTGGGATACCGGCTGACAAAACTGTTACCCTCAGTAAGTCTGGTGTGATTTTCTGATGACAAAAGTAACTACAGTAAAACCTTTAGAGAATTATTACAAGATGGTAGATGATAAGTTAAGTTTGGCTCTGATCTTCTTAGTTTCCAAACTTTTTGTAATATCAAATAATTACAAAAAAATTCTATGCAAAATTCTTGAACTTTCCTAAAAAAAAAAGCACCTAGAACACCACAAACTGTTTTCAAGGCTCCCAGCTCAGTATTAAGATGCGTGAGAGATGAAAATATAGCCACTCAAGGTATCTTAAATGAAAGATTTTGAGTTTGGAAACCCTCTCGGACTCTGTGAATAATGAGAAGAATCTGTTTCTTGCTCAATAAACCAACTTGGGCCCATATGGGAGCCAAACATATCCAAGCCATAATATTACACTTAACAACATATAATCTGCATTAGGCCATGTTTATTCCTCTACCACGGTTCATTTTGAACTCAGTAAATTGTGGAAATGTTTATGATCAAAACTGTCAGCCTTATCTCTTACCTCATGTGGCAACAATATCGTTTGTGTTGGAGAAAATGCTGTACATGTTTGTCTCTGTCGCCTAAGCTGATTTATACTGTGCTATTGAGGTCTCAAGAATTACATTTTGGTTAGTTTAGCTCGAATTTTATTAGCATTAATTATATGAAACCAAACAATGTTTTACTAAGTTCATATAGAGCTTAGTATGAGTAGAGCAAATTAGAATTGCTTTTTGAGTTCTAGAACTGCGCACTTATATCCAGTATTGAAATAAGAGCGACATAGAGATTCCCTCAAAGAATTGACATTTTTCAGATTCCAATTCATGTTTCAACTTCCAAAGGTCCTGAGATTTCTTTGCCTTCAAATTAATTTCTATTTTGAAACATTTGAGATAAAACTGCATCTGTATCGTAATTAGAAAATGAAGTTTGAAAATTTTGAAAGTAATGAACCAGAAGTTGAACTATATTCATCGACTGGACTGTACAGACGACGTTCTGACATGCTGCTTTGATTTTTCTATAATTTTATGAAATTCAGCCAAACTGGAGAAAGCTGTTTAGTATTAACTCTCACTTCACTTGAAATTGTGTACACAATTAGTGGTTTTACTTTGTGATTTCTATCGAAATTAGGCAAAAGTAGCTTAATTTTCACATTATACAACAACGTTTTGCCTAATGTGAATGTGGTTACCTAATGTGAACAGGTGTAAACTAAGTTTACTTAACGCATCCTGCAGGTTATTGCTACAGAACACAATTGAAAACAATACGGAGTACACAAGTTTCAAGACTTATTGAATAGTTTTGAAACAATTTACTTTAAAAAGAAATCTGATAAGGCATATCACAAACAGAATCAATAAATTGCCTAGCAGTGAGAGCAAATCTTAACATGAATTCTTCAATATTAGGCCGGGATGAGATTGAATAATATTTTCCTTCTCTTTTCAAGCTGAATCTTCTTGGCGTACATTGTGTGTTCGTTAAGATTTTTACTTTGACTATCTGTAACCTTTGCTGTTGTTTTTCTATCTGCTGTCTTAGGCTGTTCTTTTACCAGCTGGATCACGAACCTCATGAAAACATCCAGTCTGTGTCCTTGTTTGTTTCTCTCGTAGATTACTTCTTTACCGCCAAATCAGCAATCTTTGATGCAGATGCGTCTGGTGGGCATGACAATAGTATTTATCATGGTACATTTGTTCTGGAAAAATAAGAACCCCAGCAGTATTAAATGCTACATCAAAAATCACATTGAAAGTATACCGATTTCTTAAACCTGAATGTATTAGGTTAACTGTGAAATTCTAAAATAACTTTAAAAAGTTATATCACATGCATACTTTTCATACTACAGATACACACTCGTCCATTTGGATTCTTTGTAATTATAAGTTGTCCTTCAAGTGTGGTGCTTTGCCCTTTTATTTAGAGAGAGAGACACGCAGACCTAGAGTGAGATTTACAAAGAGGGAGGTACTTAAAAAAAAAGAAATAAAAAACGGAAACAGGAAAGACGAAAGAATAGGAAGAATAGAACAGAGAGATTAAGATCTTATAAATTTGTTTCATGGCAGATATAGAGATGACGGTGAGTGGAGAAGAGAACATGATGGAGGGGAGTAACGAGCAGTAAATAGAGTACCGGGAGTTAAAAACAATAGATATGAAAGAAAGAGAAAAAAAAATAAGATATAACAAGATGGAAGGATAAAGGTGACAGCCTGTAAAACTTAAATTAACATCAATAATTTAGATGGTACGATAATTCTGAACCGCATTCTATTTGTAACCATGACATGTGTAGCTTATATCACCTAAAATATGGCCAATAGTGAACTTCAAAGATCCGACAAGACTTTCAAAGCGATCTACCTATATATATATATATAAGTATAATTTATGTATCAATAAAACAGAAACTTAAGTCTCGTTATCAGAGAAATAGGATCATTTCAAAGACTTACACGAGTCAATTGTAAAATTTCAATAATACAAATATTTCTACATGTAAATCTAGACTAAATTCTAATGATCGGGAAAAAAGTTATTATCCCTAGCCTAAATCTCAATACAAAAGCAAAAACACCACATTTGGAGGACAACTTAGTAATCACAAAGGATGCAAAGGGACCAGCTGATCACATCATCCCGAAATAAAATTCATCATGGCTTTAATAACTCAGCTCTCCCTATGTTTTGTATAAATGTTAGAGTCATTTTTCTATGCACAATCTGATGAAGCCACATTAATTGTGAAACGTTTATAGGTTATATTTATAGTTCTTTGTTTTTTTATGTCCCATAGTTATAAAGTTGTGTGCCTATTTCTTTTTATATCCTGTATTATACTATTTACATTTAAAAAAAAACATTAAGTGAAAATATGCAATGCTATTTGAGAAATCAGCGGGGACAGATACTAGTTTAATGTCGTTTCTTATGATATCCCAGTTTCTTTACTTGTTCTCCCCAGGTTTCTCCCAAGCCTCCAATAGCTGCCGCCCTCAGGCGGTACAGGGTTACTTCCCGGATGAATCTACCACTTGAACCTGCAGCCTCAGCTCTATTGGTGACCATAGTGGCACGGCACAGTGGTACAAGGGAGGTCAGCTAGTTGGGTCTAATGGGACTCTAGCTGTAACACATGACAGAAGCAGTGAGTCTTGTGATGATTATGTTTGAAATCAGCTGTAAGATGATGATAATAATCATTTGGTTTTGGTAAATAGTTTACATTAAGACTACCATGGGAATACACGTTCAAATTCCCCAAACATTGACTCAAATCTTCTAGCCATGATGGAGATCAGCACAGGGATATGGGGGTTCAAGACCGAAGTTTTTTTCCAGAGATTTTGATCATTTTCTACCGTCGTGTTGCGGTAAAACATAATGGCAAGACCAGATCTTGTGGAGCTGCCCCCTCTACCCTCACAACAGAAATACAAGATTGTGTACATTACTTCATCCAAGAGGTTCTAAGTCTTCAAAATTCTTGCTACTTTCCCCCACCAGGTAACCATCGCTTACTGACAAAATAAAAATGTGATACAGTCCTGGGGAGTTCACACAGAAGTATTTTAAGTTGAAAAACATACGTCCAAAAACTTAGAAGAAACTTTTTTTCTTTCTAATTCCGATGTGATCCAATTTGATGCTGTCCTAAAAATAGTTCATATTACTTAGTAACAGAGATAGATATCGATATTGCGATATTTTCGTCCTTTATAGAAAGTGCTACCCATATTCTGACTTTTTTCCAGTCTTTAAGGCGGGGTAAGGTGATGTTTTAAGTTCAAAATTTATTGATATCCATCTTTAACGGGCGTCCGCTTTCTTTTTCTTTTAGTCGTTGTACTCAATAGCATGAACATAAGACCTATCATCGCAAAAACAAAAATAAAGGACTACATTCCATTTAAACTTTTTATAATGAAAAATCTCATCTATCAAGTATTATAAATTTTATGAAAAATAACCAAATATGAAATACCATACCTAATGATATTATAAATATCTAAACTTACCGATTGATGTTAGTCTGGGGCAGAAAATTTTGGTAAGTCAGTGGGGTAGATCTAGTAATCCAGACTATTTTATAGATATCACCAATTGTAACAAATTATGCAAAATTGACCTGTTCTTCCCTAGCACTGAATATATTTTGATTAATCTCAAAGCAAGATATCCTCCATTTTAAAAGATAAAGACCATCCACTCTACAACCAAGTGCTACAACCTTTGCTCAGGGAAGACGCTTGATATTTAATGGATAATAGAATCTTTGTTGAATCACTAAATCCAGTTTGTTTGAAAAATGTCCCATTTTGCACCAATCCCAAAGAAATCAAACAAATTATGTATGAATGATCTGTTTTCTTGTCCTAAATTTGTATGCAATGAAAATTTTTCAAAAATTTGTAGTCACTCATCTGAAAAAGTAAATAAAATGTAGGGACTTTTTTTAAAATTTTCTTATAGATCTGCTAAATATTTTATCCCACTTAGATGATAACGAGCGATGTGTTATTGTGTAAAGGATAAGTTATGATTTCAACACAACCTATAATTTTAGAAACTTTCTGTTATGTTATAAGGAAAAAAATAACATTCAGATTTACGGCTTTGATACGGAAATATCATAACTTTCAAACGTACAACGTATATGGTCAACTTAAAGGCACAACAGTTCATTTTAATCTATTGTCATTGGAACATCTGATCTAGGCTTTGGGATCGCATAAAAAGAGCAAAATAAGGAATTGAATAAATCAGACAAACCGAGGATCCAATAAAGATCTAATTAGGACAAAGAGATAACAAATTAAGGAATCGGACAAACTATGTACAAAACGACGCTGAAGTTGGGATAAAAATGAGAAGTCGATAAGGAATAGATAAACCAAGGGCTCAGCCAGGAGATTACTTTGTGTCTTGGAAAACCAAACAATATGACACACAAGTACACTCTAGTAACTACATCATATCATAAGATCAATCCATCACAGGCGAATATCTCAACGTGCATGATATCCAATAAAATAATTTTTACAATATATCCATGCATGGTACAAAAGGAAACTTTATATGCAATAGCATTATATAGCAATAATCATTTTGTTACTTCACACTTCAAACAACATGTGTTTGTCTTTACCCAGGAAAGTCTGCTCTAAGTGGTATGACCTCAAAAACCTCTAATGGAGTATAAACTGGTATTAGTGAGTCTTCCAGTATTATTCTCTTTAGACACCGTGACATCAGTTACACCATCTGGCAGAGGTGTAAAAATAAAGCTTTGAACATGGAGTTACAAGTTTAACTTTAGCGCTTCTTATAATAAATTGTGTCATTTACATCAAGGCAACACAAACTCATTTTATAACACACTTTCACAAAGATATGAAATCTGCAAGGATTGCCAGTAAACTCATCACAAAATTTTTAATGCATAACCATTATTAGTTTATTCAGACAAAGTTCTTTTGTATTTTTCTATTCGTCATAATCTCAATAATTATAGTGGAAGTGACACACGTCTTGACACAACTGCTCATAATAATTGTTAGCATACAGCAATGTTATACAAGAATCATTTTCTATTTCGAATTTGGTTCTCATAGAAAGTCAATCATTATCAGATCATAACTATAATAAGACTTGAAAATAAATAATACTGACAAAGGCATGTTATAACCTACTATATAAGTTTTGTGAACTTCAAGCTAAAGGCATTCAAAGCCACAGCTTATGGCCAACAACGCCCATAACCTCGAAATGCTCAGTATTTGTGGCTAAACATGGCCAATTCATTTCTGTATGTTGAACCCTCCTAACATAACAACTCGTTCACTCTGAAATCAACGGTTAGTAAGGAACTAAGTGGGTAAGACCCTTCTGACATTGACCAAAACAAGCTGTAGTCACCACACCTCTATGTCGGTCAAAGATCTTTTAATCAGCAGGTTTTTAAACATGAAACGGGGGTTCAGTCTTCCACAGTCTCCCACGCATCTAGCGACGTAAGCTTGGGAAAAGGTTATCAAACCTGATCTTGTCTAGGATGTTTTCTATTGAAGACTTTGCTATACGTCTCTTTGTAACAAAAAAAAACAATTATCAAATAGCAAAATATAACAATGCTGCACATTGAAATATGTTTGCAACAGAGACAAAAGGGACTAGATTCAGCTCAGTCACCAAAACTTTACATTTTCCAATATGAAGAAAACAGGATCAAGTGTAAGAATTTTGCTCGTCGAGGATGGGTAAAATAGTTCTGAAAAAGTAGAGAGGGAAGGGGGGCGGGGCTTAGGATTGTGTTAAAATGCAATGACTGAAGTGGTGAAGCTACTCGCGTGTGCTTGAGTGGGGTCTAGGGGTATACCCCCCCCCTCCCCCGGCCAGAAAATAAAAAAAATGGTGCAAATCTGTGAATTTTGGAATTCGGCGGATGATTTCAAAGGCATGATTCTTTGTATGATTTATGAACTACAAGAAAGCGTGGATGCATTGTCCTTTTTGTTTTTAAAGACACTTGTCACAGTTTGCCTTAAAAACGTCAACTGCTTCTCCGCAGACCATACCAGCACTTTGTATCACAGAGATGAATCCAAGTTTGTTTCAACGACAGACATTAAAAGATTTGATGCAAGCTGCAACTTTTTCATGCATGCATTCAGCAAGCAAAGTTTGAAGATATGATTAAGCCACAGACATAGATTTAAATTGGAACTCTCAAAACCGTCTGTCAGCGACAATTTCGTGCCTGGAGGCCCACACAAGTCCTTGCCGAAGAGCGTCACCAGTAAATTAAACACTGTCAGGCGCGCTCTGCTGATGATGCTATGCGCGGTGAACGGGTGGGCTCGGTATTAGTAAAGTTTGTCTCGTTTAACAAGCTATATTCAAAAAGTGTATCACCAGTTTCCTCTTGATTTTGGATCTATCAACTCTATCTTCTGGTTTTTGTGAAATTCTTGTGTTTTAATCTGTAAAATTAAAAGGTTGTGTTTTACAGCTTCGTTTTGCTCACTTGGTTTGTTATTTAAGCTTTAAATGTTTACCTCTTTTTTGTCAATATAATTAGACGATTACAGATAAAGGCTGCATACAAATCATTTTATTGCTCCATTGACTTTTAAAAGTTCTCTCTCTCTCTCTCTCTCTCTCTCTCTCTCTCTCTCTCTCTCTCTCTCTCTCTCTCTATGATACAACAGGCTTTGTATCCTCGATGAATAATTTTTACTGTAATTTGTTTACACTATTATGGAACCAACTCAACATCTTCACTATCAATATGTAAATGAAATGTCCTGAACATGTGGCTAACTGTCTTTAACTAAGAAGGACATATACAGTATAAAAATGAAACGGTGACAGATAGCCATACGGATAACAAAATCAGCTTAGAACTACTAGATACCAGCAAGCCTAGTGATAGCATAGAGACAGATAGAGAAGATTCCCATCAATCATGGATCGTCGTCGTGGACTTAAAAATATAAGTATAAGTTCCTCAGCTGTTGTGTACACAAAGTCACTGTAGCTAATGGCCCTTAAGTGATATTCTTTTTGTAGGTGTGTGTTGGGTGTTCTACCATGTATATCTAATTATGCACATACTCTCTGCGCTTTAACTACCCCGTCTTTTCTCGTCTGTCTTATCCTGTCCTCTACTATTACACCTTTGATTATCTTTGATCATTAAAATATATCCTTAGAAGTGCCACCTCTCATAATCGTTTGTTCCCTCCTTTTAGTTTGTTAGAATTATTACTAACCCTAAGTTTTTCCTCACTAACAAGGATCTACAGAGTGAAAGATGTGAGTCATGTTTTCTGGCTGTTTATACTTTGTATTGTATTTTGTTCATACTTCTTTTGGTAGATGGTAAGAATATCACGTCAATGTTTTATAACATGCCAATTTCTTCAGGAATGGAAAAAAAATCATGGGACTGCAGATACTTCAGTAGCTTGGTCCACTTGTTGGAACTTACTCCTATTTCTTCCTTATCATTTTCTTGTGGTAGTAGGACATGTATTTGATTTTCATTTGCACAAGCCTGTAACAACTTGAGTAGTCATGGATCAGGTTTCAAAGTATGCTTGAGGTAAACCCTTCTTGGTAAGTGTATAATTTTTATTTAATTATTTGTCATCCAACTCTTGTAAAGAAATTAATTCTAGTAATAAAGTAAGCTAGCACCACTGAACCAGTAAAGTCTCCATTACAGTTTGGAACAAATTTAAATACAGACGAGTGTGGGTGCTGTAGACTTTGGGCCCAAATAATACAAGTAGTGTGGATCCTCTCATTTATAACTTTTTTAATTATACGAAAGGCAGAATATATCAGAGAAGTGATCCTTATTCAAATGTTTCTGTATAAAGAGATAAAGGATAAATCTGATCGAAATTAAAGATGCAGATAAGAGCTGTTTTTTTATTTGATGGCTGCTTTGTGCTGAAATATTAGTGAGAGGTTATGTTTTTTTGGTTATTATGTCATTAAAACTGATGTTATAAAGTAGAAAAAATAAGTTATACACTTCCAGAAAATACTGTTTTACAAAATGTTCAGGGATGATCAGTTTTGGATTCTTTAATTATACTAATAGATAAATAAAAAACTTCAAAAAGACCCTGTGTAGAAGGCAATAAGCAATTTGAGACAATTTTACTCTAATGGCCTTATAAATAAAGAAAGTGTGGCATTAACCTTGTAAGGAAAAGTATCAGACAGATCTTTGATCAAAGGAATTCTTTGTTCATTTTCAACATTTATTCATATGGAGTTAATGATGTTGTAGGATAGTGAAGAACTAATTTGATGGAAGAGAAAAGAAGTTTAGAGAAGTCAAGGTGTGCAAAGAGGAAAACAATATTTATAAATGGAAGAAAGGCATGAAATAAATTATTGGTTGGATGAGAACGTTACATATATGTAGGTGCAACAATTAAAGACTTCTATAGAGACTGAAAATATCTTACGTGTTATAACAATGATGTGTGTGGCTTAGACAACTTCAAATATGGCCGACATCATGCATTAAAGAGCCGCGATCATGTTCAAAGCGATCTACTAACAAATTGTTATTTATGTTAAAATATAAGGAACATAAAGAGCTGCATTACAAGTGTAAAACACATGTCAGACGCATGTGGAAAATGGCTTTTAGTCTGATTGTTCAGCAGTGTTTGTTAGAGAAAATGGACATTACCGTATATAGGTGAAAAGAAAAACTACTGGAAAACCAAAACTCAAACATTAAAAGATTACTGTATGATACCAGTGTGAATGAAAATCTGCTAGTCTTAGATATCTAACCATTTGAATTTTATAAACAAAGTATTCCGCATTAAGATATATACCTTTTTGTTTTCATCACATATGTAAGGATAAGGGAATGTTTTATCAGATATATCGTGATGAACAATAGAGATTAATGAAAGAGAGGGAGGGAGAGAGAGAGAGGGAGGAGGAGAAAAGAAGAAAAAAAAGGAGTTATAGAAAGGCATAAAGAGAAATTGAGAGGGAGGAAAAAAGAGAAAAAAGAAAAGATGTACAAAGATTATACGTGAGAGAAATATTTACAGGGTATAAGAGAAAGCGTGAAGACGGGCGATAGAGAGATAAGAAGGGAAAGAAGAGATTGTTTTAACGATTTTGCTCGTCTGCCAAAAGTATTTTTTAAGGTTGAAATCCAAGAGGAAGAATCAAGCTCAACAGATAAGTGTCCAAATTACCTGCTAGTTCAGGTGTGAATGTATCTCACACACAATGCTGATTAATCTCTTGAGAAACAATGATGATCCATAAAGCTCATCTCACCGTTGTTTATCTTCACTCCCAGGGAGGTAACCCTGTAGAGATCCTCACAAACCCAGTCTACAGCCACACAGTGTACCCGTAAAGAAGCTGGGAGAGGGGGCACATAGGTTTATAAGTTATATTTATCCTGATGTGACTAACGGGTTCACCAAGGTGGTTGGGACATCGGCTGACAAAACTGTTACGCTCAGTAAGTCTGATGTGATTTTCTTATAATAAATTAACCACAGCAAAACTTTTAGAGAATCAATACAAGTAGAGTGGAAGGTGAGATGGTTCTGGTCTTCATAGTTTCCAAAGTCAAATATATTGTCAAATAATAACAAAGAAATAAATTATGCAAAATTCTTGAACTTTCTCATAATAATACCGAGAAAATCACATGCTGATTTAAGTCTCTGTATCTCTGCGTCAGAGATGACAAGACAGCCACTTGAGCTATAGAAATATAATATCTTGGGTTTTGAACCCCTCTTGGCCTCATTGAGTGATGAGAAGAATGTGTTCCTTGCTCAGTAAATAAACTCGGGGCCCACCTTTAAACACACATTTTGTTAGAAGAAAGTTGAACACCAACCCACACAAAAAGACAATGCAAAATGCAAGACCAGAGGAAAACCCAGAGTACTACTAAAAGTTGTTGAACCAAGAAAGGCCACACATTTGGCAAGGACACAAACAAAAAGAAAATGAACAAAATTAGCAGAAAATTTTTCTCGGCGTAGTTTTAAAACATCACAAACATCTAGAAAAAACTCACACACTATTGACGTGAAAATCACAACAGAAGAAGATGAACAGCTGACTGAGTTAGGGAAAACTGGTCGAAACATTTGGGGCGAAGTGACTGGAAGAACAGATACTGATAAGAGTGGAAACAATGATAGACATTGGGGGGAAATAGAAAATGCTTGATCACAAAAAGAGGGTGTAAAATTAACATTTAGATCAGGACCAGTAGCTTCATCATTAGACCCCATCCTTACGAAACACAGAACTGCACCTCAAAAATACCACAGTATATCATTTGTAGGCAAACAAACACATCCAAACATATGATTATGAAGAGCTCACAACCAGAATCACCTCAAGGACCCAAGTCTGTACATAATTAATCAGCTTCTTGTGTGTCTGTGTGTTATTGACGAGGACAAAATAAAAAAATCATGTGAACTACTTATAACAAACGTGTCTGCACTAAAAGAAAGCTGAAGAACCTCACTTTCATAATAAATATTTTTCCACATTTTTTCATTTTACTATTCTGCATCTCATCCTCTTCTTCCTCCTTCTACTTCACTTCTTCATCTTTTTTATTCTTCTTTTTTATCTATTATATGTACCCCCTTCTTCACTACACACGTGTATTACCTGTCTCTTCTTCTCCGTCTTCTTTTTCTGAGGTTGCCATACTGCATCTCTCACTGTCTCTCTATACCTCTCTTTTTCTTCTTCCTCTCATTAATTCTCTTTCTTTCTCTCTATTTCTCTCTGCCTATCTGTATCTCTTCCTTCTATCTTTATTGATTTGTTTTATTATTTTTTTATTATATTATTATTATTATATATATATATATATATATATATATATATATATATATATTAATCCTTCTCTGTTTATTATTATTATTATTATTAAGGCCTCTGCTAGTGGAGTGTCGTCCGACCTCGCAGCTTCGGCAGCCTTCTTCAATTAAGTCTAGCGGTGAGGTAGTCCATTCTTGTCTTCTTTCTGACAGTCTTTCTTATTGTTTAGGTCTTTTTGTGATTGAAACGCCATGCTCCGTATGTATGCGTATAATTGCTTTTTTATCAGTAAGTTGGTGTTATTTCTAGTTTTGTTTTAGTGGGGGTTATCTCTTGCTGAACAACAATAAGCTCTACTTTTATACTTTTTCAACCAGAGAATTGGCAGGCTTCTGTGTGGCATAATTGCTTTTTTATCAGTAAGTTGGTGTTATTTCTAGTTTTGTTTTAAAATCTCTTGCTGAAATAAGCTCTATTGGCAGATGAAAAGTGCTGTGTGACCGAGAGAGGATTTTGAAGTTCTTTTTAATCCAGAGATTTTAGACCAATTTCTGATTGGGGAGGACATCATCAAGATTCTGTATCATCAGGCACAGATTTAAAGTTTGTATTTTAGAGATTTTCTGGAAGTTATTGGGCATTTCTGTACTTCAGGCTGCCATGGCATAATTCAAGCCTTACATATGTTGTGAACTATTTTCACAGAATTCCAGTATGTGCTTCCGGATCGGTATTAGACAAGTATACTTAAATAAAGTATTAAACACATCGCTGGTAGGCGTAGATTTATCAGTTGACAGTATTTAGAGCAGACAGGATTAGTAGCTATAAAGGAATGCAAACTTTCCATTTTATTAGTCACGAAACTCACTTTTTGAAGCATAATAGTGAAGTCTGGCATCATTCAAATGATAATCTGCAGTACAATTTGCATTCAACATCATAGACATTTCTCTTCATACTATGAGTTTATCAGTCACTTCGTGTGATATGCGCTTTTTATTTCATATTAAGTGGTCATATTAATTTGTAATACCAAATTGTGTCATTTTTTTAGTATTATGTGTTTTCGTATTTTTTTGTTTTGAAAAAAAATTCCTACACATTGTGTTTTAGTGCAACCTGCTGGAATTCATAATACAAAGAATATTTAGTTTGCGTAATGTCTGAAATCAAAGTTTTATCAACACCTCCATTTTGATACTGGTAGAGCTGTGCGAAAGCTTCTGGCTGGGTGTTTTGTCTGAGACTTTATTCTTATTTCATTGGTTTTTGTTAATTTATCGTGGTAATAGTGTTTTTAGTTAGCTTTAATACAGTTTTTAAACTGCTATAAAGTTTTTCTTACCTACTTAATCTGGAGTACATACACATACTCCCACCAACGTTCTTACACATTTATCACATTGATTCTGTAGCTCATAAAGGTGGTGTGACGTATGGAAACTTGCTAATGTAGGTGAGTGACCTTTGACATGAATGAATTGATTGAGAACTGAGAACCGGTGGTCACGAGTGTTATCCTTAGAGACACGATCATCTTATATTATCAGCATCTAGCATAGTTTGGTGCTTGGCCCTTATTTCTCACACTATGACTGCTGCTGAGGGTCAATGACATTGTCAAAATTTCTCTGAAAACTTTATTGTTTCTTCTTTTCTGAGAGATTGTGGTTTGCATGGCTTTGTAGTTTGTACTACTTCCCAGCTATTTATTACAGAGCTTTGATTTACACATTTTAATCAGAGAAAAAAATCCACCAAGGAAAACTTCACCCCTTTAATTGTTAATTTCTGTTCTATAATTCTAAAGGCATATATATGTAATCATTATATAGCCGACCATACTGCATTGCTTTATTGTTCCTATCTGGCTGACCAGGGAAGCTTGACATGGGCTGGCTTTGGAAATAAACGGTCATACATTCAGGGATTTTGAGAGATTTGAGAAAGCTGTAGTACGAATTGTGATTCTTGGATCGAGAGATGCTAGAATGTGAAGATAAATGTCTTAGATTTCTTATGATCTTGGTAGGTTACTGGTTTAGTTGGGGAACGAGTTACCAATTTTCCTGGCACGAGAGTTTTTTATATCAGGGAGACGGGTGTTCTGTTCGGCGGGGAATAATTATGTTCGTTGGTTGGCATTGAATTATTTATCTCATTGATTACGTTCTATGTCTAATGCATGTTTTATTTCTTTTCTTTCTCAGGGTTGGCTGACTATTAGGCATTTTGTGTTTAGCATCTTCTACACGCATTTTGTGTTTAGTATCTTCTACACGCATTTTGTGTTTAGTATCTTCTACACGCATTTTGTGTTTAGTATCTTCTACACGCATTTTGTGTTTAGTATCTTCTGTACGTTTTTTCTGTTTAGCATTTCCTACTCGCATTTCGTTTTTATTTAATTATGTTTCCATTTTGTAGTTAGCATCTTCTATGCGCATTTTTGTGTTTAATATCTTCTATACGCATTTAATTATGTATCTTGTAATAAGCATTTGGTTTGGATCTTTTATGAATATTGCTCTTCTGTCCCTTTAGTTAATATCTTTAATTACCATGTATTTCGTTCCTCAGATTGTTTGAGAATTGATTTTATTATTTTTTCTTTGAATATTTGCCTAATAAACTTACAGGGTCAATTAAGCAAGTGTAGCTGTTTTGTTATTTCTAAGTCTCGGTACACCGCTCATCTTTAGTTAAGAAACATTGGACTCAGCACTATGCTGATACTCAAGGATCTGTGAGTGTGAACTTTGTAATATTGCACAACTGCTAGGCATGCCACCATAATAAGTTGGGCCTGTAACATTAAGTAGAAACAAGCCCTGAGTTTTGATGCGTAAATTAGCTGGTCCTATTGTAGTAAGAAATAAGTATATGTAACCACCCAAATAGTTACACTTGTACAAACAGAATTGCCAAATGCTTAATTCTGACTTAATTATTTCCTGATGCAACAAGTTATTTTAACATTTTCTTCTGAAAGCTGGAAAGCTTTTTACAAGGGTTTTTATTAATTTTCCGATATATACAAGGGGCCATCCTTGAATGCACCTATGTTAACAAGTCAATTAGCCTAACCTCAAGATGTCCAAGGTTTTGATGGAAGAGAGCAGTGACGATACTCATAGTTAAGAATGAAGACAACAGTTGTAAAATTAACAAAGTTCTTTAGATAAATTATTTTTTTTATTCGTATCATTATCACTTTGCACCTTTCCCCCTTGATTTATTTTTATTAACGTTCATCAAGGAAATTACATGATATTGTGACTTAAATTCAGTGCTAAACTTGAATAGAATGTGTAGCTTCAAAATCATGTTTCAGTGCATTTCTGACAAAAGCTTTAAAATAAAATGTGCATTTTTACAGGGGAATTCTTTTTCTTACAGTCAAATCAAAGATGAGCTGGTCTGTATGATGCATACGAATCAATTTTGTAATTCTTTTATTGAATTAACTCTTTCACCTTCATAGTTTTATTTTTGGAAATGTCTATGAAAGACGAATTTTTCTGTTCTAGCAACTAAAAATTG
Organism: Elysia crispata; assembly: GCA_033675545.1. Lineage (NCBI taxonomy): Eukaryota > Metazoa > Mollusca > Gastropoda > Plakobranchidae > Elysia > Elysia crispata. The sequence continues at coordinate 40,107 of JAWDGP010003473.1, forward strand.
ATATCCCCTGTTAATTAACACAGCGGATCTTGAAAATAAGTGTACTTTGTGAACTTCAACATGTTTGTTTGACCTTTGTTTTAACCCTTTACCTTGTGCTGGTAGCAAACAGTTGGCATCAGGTTAAAGCAGGCCGAGATTGTGGCATATTTTTGTTGTTTCAAGCTCTGAAAATCTCCAAACTGCTTTGAGATTGCTGGTTCAGAATCGTCATTTTCTAAATTGTCCTAGAGAGAGCAAAAAGAAAACCTTACTTGTAGGATTTGTGTTCTGACTTTCCCCAGATGCTCCAGAGGTCACATTTACCCTGGACCCAGCACAGATCACATTCAACAAGGGACACAACCTGGAGTTGAAATGTTCTGGTCAAGGGAATCCTGACCTTACTCTGACCTTGACTACAAAGGAAATCACTGATGGCCTGACTAATATCCCGACAACAGAATTGACCCATACACTCACTCTTGGCTGTATGGACACTGGTGTTTATGTCTGCTCTGGCCAGAACAGTCAGGGAACAAACAGAAGGGAAATCAATGTCGGTGTCCGCTGTGAGTAGATTATAAACAGGAAATAGAAGTTTAATAAAGCAATCGTTTTATCATGTATGAGTGCTTTAGTGTATGGCATACTCAACCAGGTTCACGCATTTCAAGGGCTACATCTAGGTCCACACATTGCTTGCACCTAGGTTTCACACACTCAAATGGCTACATCTAGGCTCCTCTTCGAAGAGCTGTATATATATATATATATATATAGGTTTCTGCACACCACTCCACACTCAAATGGCTACATCTAGGATGCACACAATGCTCACCTAGGTTTCAACACTCAAATGGCATAGTCATCCTAGGCTCCTCTTCAAGAGCTATCTTATTTGGAATTTCTTTCTGTTTTGTATAGAATTAATTTGGAACACCCACTCCAAGAATTAGGTAGTTCCACACACAAGCTCACCATAACAAACTGTAAGCATAGGCCATTTTTTTTTTCGAGACTTGTTTTGGAATTTCTGTTCTGTTTGTGAGAATTAATTTGGAATACAACATCCTGAATGGTAGTTCACACAGCAAACACTTTTCATTTATTTAAACCTGATAAGATGCCATGTTATTTTTCTTCCGAGTGAATTCAAATTAACCCTTAAAAAACGTCATCTAAATCTGTGATAAAAAGCTTGATCTCACTCATTACGTCAGTTGCGTTAACCATTTCAGGCCCGCAACAGCTGAGTCCACTATTCAATTCAAAACCTCAAGTTGATGCTGTCATCAGAGAAACTCTTAAATTTGGTATAGAGATCTACGGCTTCCCAAGAGCCCAGTACACTGACACTACAGAGGACAGATAATGTCACAAACTTAACTCCATCTCCTCGCCACTCGGTGAAGTATACAGCGAGTGTATCGCCATTTGGAGTTGTGAATGTGACCATCTCTGATGTTGTCGAGGCTGACTTCACTATTTACACCCTGACTGTAGACAATGGTGTGGGAATGCTCTGATCTACCCTTTCTATATGAATCAAGGTGAGACATTGTAATGAAATCCTGTGAATTTATCAAAACTGTAGATGTATTGCTGCTGATTGATGAAATTGTAAAGAATATTTTTAGAAAGAACTAGAATTTTAATAGTGCATGTACTTTCCTTATTCTGCAAGATCAGTGAGTTTACCTACCATGTAGACTCTTTTTGGGAATTATTTCCTTTTGGCAACATGCTGTTTTGATTTCTAATGTCTGAATTGTTTCAATTAATAATGGTAAAACTTAATATTTTGGGATATCATAGACTGCATAATGACATAGAGCTACATGATTCAATAGACACAAGAGTCTGAAACTTAATTCAAAGACGTTTATTCAGCTAAGGCCCTCATCACAACACAGCTGCTCCAAATCCTTATACAAATATATTGCATCAGTAAATAATTGTCTTTATATAATAAAGGTAATAACAGCTTTAGCTCTGTGCTACTCGCTAAATTGTTGAGTATGGGCTCCGGTCTTCAAGAAACGTTGAGGACTTGAAACTTAATAGGCTGCAATCATCACCTTTCCTTACCCCCCAAAACCAACATTTTCTATTGAACTGGACGCATTACTTTTATTTTTTTTTTTATAATAGTTCTGCTAAAAACTCTCTCCCCCATTCGGAGGGTTTATACACAAACTTCAGATCTGGGATAATTTTAACAAAGAGCGAATATACGAGGATTAAAGTTCAAGGGTTAGAGATGTAGACTAGATTACAGCCGGACTGAGGTTTATCCATCACATTAGTTATCACTTCTTACTATTTATCACATATTATCGTTATAAATGTATATAATCTGTACCTTAACCTCTTATTTTCTATCTGATAGTGGATACAAGTGTCCATTTAAAAAGTGTTGTCAATAAAGAAGACTCCTTGAACATCTCTTCTATCGTCATCGGTGTCATCGCCGTGGTCATCATCTCTGTTTTGATTGTCGTCATTATCTTCCTTCTGAAGAAAATCCGAGGTCTTAAAAAAGAACGATTGAATTCCCAATACAAAGTTACTCCAGGTAAGCTAGGTGGTAAAAAAAGATAAATCTGCACTAATTTGAATTAAGAAATTAGACAGACATAGAGCAGAAAGGCAGCATGTTTTATTTTATCAGATATCATGCAGTGATGTTGATGGTAAAAAATTTTACGATAGTTCTAGTAGACCTCTAGAATTAAATATAAAAAGTTCATGAAGCATTTCAAGAGCTGTAAACTTATAATAATGCAATTTTATTCAGTATCACAGGATTGAAACTATGTGGATGTTAAAAGCTGATTAAGTCGAGAGTAAGTAAGATTGTCAATTTAAAAAACAGTTCTGGCCACAATAACGACGATGACTGTAGTTTAAACATATATAAACTGTCCGTTTAACGTCAGATCGAAAGCTTCTAGAAAACTCTTGAGTTTAGGGGTTGTCTTAAAATTTGTTTTTACAAAAACTAGTAAACAGTCTAAGCAGAAAGGCGCCCTCTGTACAATCTGGGAGAATTCGAAGATAAAAATTTCTTCTATTTTCATTTTGAATAAAACTTTAAACTTTCTTCAGATAATTTGGTAGGGAATATGAACTGCTTAAAATCTTGATTATATGTTAACTTTTATGAAAGTATGCAAAATAGTTATGCGTCTGTAGGAAAATGATACTGTTGATTTTTTAACATGAAGATCACTCAACATTTCATACTTTCTTATACTTGTTTCAGAATCAAAACCAGAGCCACCAAAATGATGACTATCTTGTTCCATTAGAAATGTCAACAATAACCACACCTGTCTCGGCCAGTCTCTCTCCCAGACAAGGACAGTATGAGACTGTCGATGATATACCATCTACCACAGACATAACACCTGTCTCGGCCCCTCCAGGATCAAGACAGTATGAGACTGTCGATGATATACCATCTACCACACCTGTCTCTGCCAAACTCTCCCCAGGGACCGGCCAGTATGAAGCTAACCAGGGCACGGCTACCACATCCGGAACTTACAACTCCACATCCCGTCAGGATGTTGAACCATTGAGTGTCTACCAGGATGTGAAAACTAATCACTTGACAGGTGCTTATCTCGGATCGTGTGGACCTTACAAATATGGCCCTGGTCAACTTGGGAAAACATCAGAAATCCCGCTAAAAATTACGCCGATGTTTGTATGTCGTCTGCGAAGGGGAATACTCAAAACAAGAAGGTCACCAAACACACCTATCAAAATATAGAAACGAAGTAACTTTATCTAGAATTATGTTAAACAAAATGGTTTGGCACATCTTTGGTGTGCAAGGGAACAGACTCACCTGGTGAACCTAGTTTAAATTTAACAGTTTCTGTGGATAAGATAATCTTTATTGTTTTGTTTATTTCTTTCTCATTTCAGGTTAAAATTTTTAGACTGAAATCTGATGGGAACTTGTCACATTTAAAAGGTACACTTGTGAAGAAATCAAAAGACTTGGGTGATTTATCACAGACAAAAAAATTTTGTGATCTACAAATTTGCTTACAAAATTCTGTGATGAAAAAAAATATATCGCTGGTATTTTAGATTTCGATAAATCAATTTATAATAAATGAACGAAAAATGGTTTGCTTGCATCAGCTATAGCCGTTTTATTTGCTTTGTCATTAATACTTTACTTGCATAAATACATAGTAAAATTATCATAATCATTGAATTAATGTATGCCTACAAAGCATTATAATCATTGGATTAATGTATGCGTGCAAAATATTTTAATCAATGATTAGATTCATGCGAACAAAGTATTATTATCAATGGAGTGATTACAATCAAAGGATTGATGTATGTGTAAAATCTCTGTAGTTGCCTGTAGTAGCGTGTTTCAGCAATACCAACTTTTGGATTTACATTCTCACAAAGACTAAGAAGAGGTGACATAAAGGATGTTGTAATAATAAAATATCCGTATATGTTGAAAATAAAAAAGAAACTGTCCAAATTCATTTTACAATATCACCTGTTATTTGATAACCATTAGAAAGTAAATAAAACTTATAGCGTTTTTTTCAATTGTTAAAATTATATGCTAAGAAGACACCTTACAACTAAAGAAAACTTTACAAAATATATGGCTTTTGTTGTTTTTCAAATGTTTTGAGGAATTAATAAACGACTGTATGGTTTTAAAATTGTTTTTATTATGGTAATAATAAAGATCAAATATGACACTGTGTTCCTACAGGTTCAAAGAATTGATTGTTTTTCCACTTTGAACAAAAGTTAATTGCTGTACCAATATATCATAAAAAGTATGATTTTTTTAATGTGGCTGGGATTTATTTTTCAAAAAACAAAAAACAACTTATGAAAATGGCTAACTTGAAATATTATAAAATTAATACATTTGTAACGGTTGAATGAAGAAGCTGCGTAAAATTTATGAGAAAGATCAAGTGAGTTGAAATAATTGATTCAATATTGATTGTGAATCTTTGTTTTACATTTTTTTGCAGAGGTTTTGCATTGTTAACCAAGGTGTGATATTCAATCTAAATGGGCTAACTTGCCAAAAATAAAGAAACAAAATTATTTTACTTTCCTTTCTAGAATATATTTGAATTAAAAAAAGATGAGATACATTTAATGGAATATTAAACATTATAGTACCATGACTATTTTAGTAGTTACTGATTCATATGATAAAATATTCTCCTTTATCTAGAACTGTAACATGATATTCAGATATTACTGAATTATTACATGCATTGGCTTATTTGCACCTCATGTATTCTATTAGAAAACTGAACACTTTTATTTCCACTTCTGCGTATACTTAGATATACTGAAACGCATGTACTGTTGCCATTTTAAATCTCTTTTGCAATAAAAAAATACGATTTTTTAAAAATAGATTATTGTTTAATTTTACACCATGGATAATATTGAGCTATATACATGTAATGTGTTTGGTACAGATTTTGCTCTGTGCACTGTTATACATTTTTTGCACCATAATTATGTTTTGGCTAATTCAATATTAAAGATTGAGCCAAAATTGTTTTCAAAATGAAGTCTTGTCAGAGATTTATTGGCCTCGCTGTGTATTTGTAATCCTTAAATTTTGCATGGTTAGATTCAGAAGATATCTTAAAACCATGATTTAATGCCTGAAGTACTTATTCTATGAATGGTTCAATATTATGGAAAAACCCAAGAAATTAAGATAAAATGTCGACTAAGCAGCATTTAATCATTTTAACCCTCTAACAACATTTGCACATAAGGACGCGAACTATATCTAATATCATTTTAGCAATTTAAAACAATGAACTTTCATTAAAAGAAAAAAAATAAGTTTACTTATTTACAAACTGGCCGTATAGGGGTAAAGTAAAATATTATATGCATGGATATTAACACACATAACATTGTAACTTTAAAAATGGGAAATATTTAATGCAATAAGTAAGTGAAATTATATTTGCTCAATGTAAGAATAAATCCAAGCTAAAAAAAATAGTACACTTAGAGGAACCTTTCAAGAATGAAATGATTATATTTAAGCCAAACACATTAAAAGTAAATTAGGAGATAAACTTCTTTAGTACGACACAGATAAAATCAATTTCCAATACACGTTTCTAGCACTTCTGTGTGGTTATGCCAGCTACGTGGCACCATTAGTGATGGAGAAGACTTCAGTAAAGTTATCGATCACTTGGATCACAATGGTATTGGAAATCTGGAAGAAAATCAAGGACATAAATAATTATGACCAGCTATGTAACTTTCAAGTATAGGAGGTTTTCCACGAGTCTATCCCTTTTATTTCTTAAAAAAGTCCCGAAACCTTAGTTCTCTGCTTTTTGCGTAGACAAGTGCAGCCTTTCAGGAGGCATATATCTTTACCAGCTAGCGATATGAACAAATTATTTTTCAGTGAAGATGTTCCCAGAAGCTTCCTTGAACGACATTTCTAACTAATGTCTCAACTGAAAGATTTAAATTACGCAAAAAAAAAAATGAACCATTTTAGTTTGTGAAATTTTGGTCAAATAGATATTCACAGCGTGAGATCCCAAAAATAATACGAGGCTATCTTAACTCATGAATATCAAAGTTTATTAACACGCCTACAAAGATAGTGTTTTATCAGCCTGTGAATTGTCAGAACGTTGTGGATTGTTCGAGAGAACACCATCCAATAGAGAAAAATTTCACTTGGAGTAGGGGAAAGTAGCTCGACGTCTGGACTACATCTTACTCGACCCAATATTAGAAAGTAAAATAATAAACACGTGCATAAAAAACATTGGTTTCTCAGATCATCAAGCGGTTATATGCATGTTATCTATGCAAAAAAAGAGGGGAAGATCCCATTATAAACTAAACACCAACCTTTAAAAAGATGAAAACTATATTTTGGAAATAAAACGTTTTCTTGAATCAGTTAAAAACCATCCCACTTACATAAATCTAAATTCCCTCATGAAATGGGAATTGATAAAAGCCGAAATAAAGAACATAAGCCAACAACTCAGCAAAACTGCGCAATTAAAAAAAATATAATGACTCCATCGCCTTGTGAAGTACTGTTGAAACAATTGAAAAAGAATTTGTGATAGATAAAAAAAACAGAACTATTCAAGATGAAAAATTAAAGATACAAAAGAAATTAGGTTGATGGAAATTGAGAAAACTAAAGGAGCACGAATACAAGCTGGAATAAAATGGATCGAAGAAGGGGAAAAGAACACCAATTTTTTTTCTAAACCTAGTAAAGAGTAGGGCCGAGACTAATACTATCAACCGTTAAGTCAAATGAGATGGAGAAATAGTGACCGATGGTTCTGAGATCATTAAAGAAATTAAAAGTTACTATGAAGAATTATACAGAGAAGATAAATCAGTAGAGATGATAAAACAAAGTGCCAACTTATTTTCAAGTGAACAGCGCAACAAAGACATCAAACTGAGGCAGACATAACAGAACATGAAATAAAAGAAGCATTGAAGAGCATGAAAAATGGATCTACACCAGGTCCCGACGGCTTGCCGGCAGAACTGTACAGATTCTTTTGGAATGACATAAAGGATTTTTTATGGATTCTCTACATTACAGCCAGCAGGAAGGAAACTTATGTGCCTCTCAAAGGCAAGGAACAATAGGGCTAATCCATAAAGAAAAGGAACTTCCAAAAAAAAATTTAACTAACTGGCGCCCCATTAGTCTCACCAATGCGGATTATAAAACAATATCAAAAGCGCTTGCACTTAGAATAAAGAAAATTCTACCACACACCATACATAATACTCAAACGGGTTTTGTAAAAGGAATAAATATATCAACACCTATCAGAGAAATTGATCATATAATAATTCATGAAAGCAATAAGGAAGCACAAAAGTATTGTCTTGATCTTAGATTATTCTAAAGCTTTTGACACAATATCATCTTCAGTCATACTAGAAGCTCTTGAAAAGTTTGGATTTGGTAAAAACTTGAAATCCTGGATTAAAATTTTAGAGACTGATCGCCAAGCTGGAATACATTCTGAATATTTGCATCTAGAAAGAGGAGATTCGCCAGGGATGTCCTATTTCCCCAATGCTTTTCATCATGGCTGTGGAAATGCTCGCAATAAGCATTCGCCAGGACAATAACATTAGCGGAGTTAAAATAGCGAATTCAGCGCTGAGTATAAAGATACTTCAGAATGCAGATGACACCACACTTTTTTAAGTAATGAAACTGACTTCAGAGAGGTATCGATCCAAAAAGAAAATTAGCTTATTTTCCGGCTTACAATTAAATGAAAATAAGTTCAATGCAATGATTCTATCAAATACTTTAGCCCAACCAGAGAAAAAAATTGTTAACATAAGATGTGTGGACAAGATCAAAATACTAGGAATACATTTTAACAGTTTATACTTTACAGGAGAAATTGAAGATAATTGGAAAAGAAGAATGGGGAAAAAAATTAGAAAAAACGCTGTGTTTATGGGCAAAAAGAGATTTATGTATTAAGGGAAAAATTATTATTTAAAAAACCCCACTAATCTTAAGCAAAATAAACTACATCATCAGTAGCATTGGTCCTCCAGAAAAAAAGTCCTTATACAAACAAAATTTTATTTCGTTTTCTCTGGAAAAATAAATTCTCAAATAAGAGGGCGTTTAAAAAAAATTAAAAGAAAAGTGCTTTGCAGTGATACAAAAAAACGGAGGGCTTAACATGTTTGACATTTCTCAGATACAATCTGCAGCTTTCTTACAGTGGACAGAACCTCTATGCAGATAAAAACAACAGCCTTTCAGACATTGAGACCAGTCGCGGGTAGGGCGTTTTTTTTAGCTCAAGCAGAACCATCAAAGGTATTAATAAAGTTAAAAACCAATTTTGGAAACGGCTATTAGAAATGTGGGCAACTTTTAATAAACACAGAGGGCCGCAAGATTTTATGAAGCAACCAATTTTTAATAACAAATATCTAACATACCACAATGAATCTCTTCACAATGAAATTTCCACTAAAAATAATTATATAACCAATTTTTAATAACAAATATCTAACATACCACAATGAATCTCTTCACAATGAAATTTCCACTAACAATAATATATAACCAATTTTTAATAACAAATATCTAACATACCACAATGAATCTCTTCACAATGAAATTTCCACTAAAAATAATATATAACCAATTTTCAATAGCAAATATCTAACATACCACAATGAATCTCTTCACAATGAAATTTGCACTAAAAATAATATATTTTTTGTAAATGATTTATATAACGGAAATAACTTTATAAGTCTGGATGAATTCACTAGAAAGACTGGACTGTATCCAGCACGACATTAAGACTATAACTTTCTTAAACTCGTTATTATAGAATAAACCTTAAGCATATAACACTCCTGAAATGAAATATCTATTCAGAGGTAAAGAAATTGGAAAATTAAAGAAAAAAGGTACGTTACTAATAGCAGAATTTGCTATCACATTTTTTTTGCTATCATGCTAGCACATTTTGGAACAACAAATTGAACTATCAAGTTCCAAAAGACATGTGGTTGATCCCATACAAATGTACTAAAGAAACTCGACTGCAGACAATGCAATGGAAAATAATGAACACTATTTACCCCGCTAACATACTGTTAAATAAAATGGGTATAGCGCCTAATAGAAACTGCACTCGATGCGGTCAGGAAGATTACATAGAGCACTTCTTTGCTGAATGTCCCGCAGTAAGACCACTATGGACAGAAGTAGAGAATCTGATAGTATTATGGCTTGGAAGAAGACTGGCACTTACAACTTCTATGATCCTTTTGGGAGTAAAACAAGGAAAATTATCCTGAAAAGAATCCAAAACTATAAATTTAGCAATTCTTATAGGTAAACTATGCATTTCCAAATTTAAGTACGGAAAACAGATATTTTTGAAAGGCCTCTTCTACTCAGAAAGCCACATTACAAAATTGAACCTTTTGAACTTATAAAATACATCGGTAATTATCAATGAAGTATGTATGCTAAACATACATGAACACCTTGGTAAACCAAAGTTTATACATATATATTAATAATGATAATACGGCACTTTCATTGTTTATGTCATAGTTATATGATGTTTGAAAATTTGTAATTGTAGAAGTGAATATTATTAAATGTTTTTTTTTGTTTTGTTTGTTCTTCGTTGTAGTTCAAGAATTATGATAATAAAGGAAGGGGGGAAAGGCAATGACGAGAAGAAAAAAAAATAAAACAGGAAAAAGTTGCAAAGGCCACACAATAGAATTAAGTACATACCAAACTATCTTCTCTGTACATATAATTATGTAGAAAGCTATTAATTGTTAAAAAGATAATAAGCAAAGGTATTTTCCTATTTAGTATGATTTCGATTTAAAAAAAAAACAAAACATTTTCAATAGAATAGCAAAGGCATAAAAAATTGGAAATGAACGGGAAAGCGCATTTGGCCATGGTATAATCATATACCAAACTCACTCTATAAGCTGTGTTTAGAATATCGACCTACCCCAAGGTTCGAAGACACAGATAAAAGAGAAACAGCCCGAAAAGCAACCCAAAAGAAGACTGAATGTAAATAAATAATCGCAAAAAAGTATCTTCTTAAATCACGTTTGAAAAGGTTATAAGCAAGGATCTTTTTCTTTTTAGCATTGTATCTTTGTTTGTAATATCCCGAAATAATAAATACATCTGTTTGAAAGAATCAGTAAAATAAAATCCACATGGCCGATGATTGCAAAAATCTATGCCTAGCTAATTCTCTGAGCTAAAATAAATCGTATTTGTAGAAATGATAGAAAAAACCGTATTGATTTAGCCATGTTTTATTAGAACAAGAGGGGTTTCACAATCTTTAGAGAAGTGATGAAAACATTACAGGGTATGCTGGTATAATCTAGATCTAATTCTGTCAGGAATACTATGTTTAAATCCGAATATACATGTCAATATAACTTTATTATCATTACACCCCAGGATGTACCATTAGTTAGAATGATCAGAGGAGGAACAGGGCTATCTTTCCCAGTGTATGGGTTTGAACATTATAAGCCACAGCGTCTTTAGTTAAAGAGCTGATAAATAATTTCGGTGTAGATAATGATACGTATTTTCAAATTATTTTTGATATGTATATATATATATATATATATATATATATATTTCTGCCGTCCTGACGTATTCATAGAATTCAGCTGAGATGGAGAGACCCGACATGCGCATAACCACATTTTAAAATGAGGAAGGTATCTCAATCGGTAGCGAAGATCAGGAAACAGCCATGATTCCAGTAAGAAAGGATCCCAAGAGCTCTCTACCAGATTTACACCGATATAACCACAGGGAGGGATGGGGAGGGAGCTGAATTCTATGAATACGTCAGGACGACAGAATCATAATTATACTTCACCTTACAAGTAAGTCTCGTCTAATTTATATATTCTGTCGTCCTTGTCTATTCATAGAATACAGGTGAGACTTCAAAGCGAGACAGGTTTCGGCGAGTTGGTCTTTAACAAGGGTTCAATGTGAAACACAGCCTTACCTTCTGAGAGATACATATACTCTATGTCCAGGGTATGAAGTGCTTGGCATCGTTGACCAGTTACAAGGGCTAAAAGAGTTACCAGCTTAGCACTCAGCATGTGGAGGCTAAGATTCGCCGCCGGCAAAAGATAGTTCAGCACAATGGAAACATCCCAGATAAAAGAGTATCGCGTTCGAGTAGGTCGTAAATTAAACACTCCCCTCATAAATCTACACACTAGCGGCTCAGAACCCGTGCCATTGACACTAGAAAGTGCAGCTCGCGCCGAGTTAATGGTACTGTAACCGTAGCCTTTCTGAAACATTTCTGTTAAAAACTCTAAAGTCACATGTTAATCGCATATATGAGGTTTCAAATTTTGGGATTTGCAAAATGTGGCAAATCGTGACAAATAAAATTATTGGGTTCGTGTTTTCTCTCTCCAGCTGTTTAAAATAATATTGAGGGTAGCAGAGGACATGCCTTTCTTACCAGCTTCGTACTGACAAGACGAAGGTCAGAAAACTGAGTTTTGGATGCAGAGGATGTATTGCGGTTTTGTCCGATTGTAAAGTTAAAAGGGTTTTCGATGGTGTTAGATGCAGTGGAGTGTCTATTGCCATCCTCTCTATCTTTGGAAACCAAGCTTGAGTTTTCCACAGTGGTACCACATTGTGCCTTTTCCGTCTTGTCGTCCAACAATTTCTTCAACACCCTGGGGATCAGGTTAAATGGTGGGAAAATATAAACATACTCGTCCCATGGTTGATAAAACGCATTGATAGCTGCAGCGTAAGGATCAGGGTACAGGGACATGTACCTGGGTGGTTGGTGATTTGTGCGTGAGGCAAAATCTATTAAAGGAGTTCTAAATTGTTCGCAAAGAGCTTGAAAAATCGGAACATTAAGGGATCATTCCGTGTGAATAGATCGTTTACGGCTATATCTATCAGCAGAAACATTAGCTTTTCCAGCGATATGACAAGCTGAGAGCCATATCGTTTTGAATTTGCACCATAAAATCAGTTGGCTGCTAAGTTGATTGCATTTAAAGGAGTGAGTACCTCCCATGTTGTTAATGTAGGAAACAGCAGTTGTATTATCAAGCTCAATGCGAATGTGACAGTCATGGAGGTTACGACATAAAGATAGAACCCCAAGCATAGCTGCCTTAAGCTCTAACACATTGATATGTTCTGTCTTTTCCTCATCATTCCACATGCCGTGGGTCACCTCATTCTTTTTAACTGCTCCCCATGCATAGCCAGAAGAATCCGATTTAATGATACCTACAGGTCTATCTCTGTTTAAGGTTTAGTGCTGTCTAACCCTTCATCTAACCACTACTGTAATTCCTTCCTCGCATCCTCTGATAATTGCACCCTCTGATTATAATCATACCGAAACCGATGATGCAATGCTAGGATCTTATTTGTTTCCATCTCTCTATAAAAGAGTTGCCCATACTGAACAGCGGGGAGACACGCTATTAATGTTCCTATAACTTGTGCTAGGTTTCTCACTGAGATGGGGTTAGCAAGGACGTTGGTAATCAATTGACGGACATGCTCTTTTTTCTTATTGCTAAGGGACACTGTCATGTCGTGAGAGTTCAATATAAATCCTAAATGTTCGATAACTTGAGAGGGCGTGGTAACTGACTTAGGAAATATATCGAAACCTAATGAAGTTAGAGTTTTAGATGCTTCCATAACGTTACAGAGACATTCATGGTAGTATGAACCTTGAATATATAAGCCATATATATATATATATATACATATATATATATATATATATATATATATATATATATATATCCATCTTAAAATGCACATATTTTACTTGAGTATTTGGTTGTTTGACATTGAGAATCATCCTATATTTTTTATCAGAATCAAATGAATCTCTTTTTTCCCTGAAACAAAAAAAAACGTTGTTAATATAAACACCCTCTTCCCCTCTTACATTTTGTGATGAGTTTGTCTGCCTCAAAGTCATTGATCATTTTGTATAGAGCCGCTGTTTATTCCCGTTTTGACTTTAGGGGTCGCGGCATTTTAGATTGAATTGGGACAGTATCGAAATTCAGCCTGCAGCCTTCTATACAAGAGATTAGAAAGGGGTCAATGTAAATTTTTCCCATTCCTTTAAAAGAAATTTTAAGCTTACCCCCACTATAGCTATTAGTCTCAAGTCCAGGCCTATTGTTTGCGTTTGGGTATCGGCTTTCTCAGCTGGCCCCAAGCACCGCGAGGAGGGGGAGATGTTGGTGTATGCTGCTGGCCTCTGTTGTACCCCCCTCCCCTTTTCAGCCACGGCTGGCGCTGGCCTAAAAAAGGAAACCTACAGGTGCCTCGATTGTAACTGTAAGGGCGAAACCGCTGAGCGGAGCAAGCCATCCTCAAAGTATCATGAAGTTCCTTGACCCTATCTTGGACATTAGGGCCAAAGAGAGCACCCACAACAGGATGCGCTGCTCCACATAGGGAGGAATATTCCTCCTTTAGCTCCCCCTTAAACGCATGCCGCCGAAATAAATCGAGCGCATGTGAACTATGCGCAAGCAGAGCGACACCGTCTGCTATTTGCTTCATGATACCACTTTGTGCAGGTTGCAAGATCGCCGACGGATCGTCAAAGGCAAGGAGGATGGCTGTGAGGCCTTTAATTAAACGTTTTGTAGTTCGCTGTCCCGCGCCTTAGCAGATTGGCTGGTGTTTTTGAAGATTTCTGGATTACACTGCAGGACGGAGAGTCTACTGCAGTTGGCTGGTGCGTGGAACTGATCTAGGAGGGCGTTGAGAGTGTCCTTAGACATTCCGTCGGGGAGAACTTTCTCCACACCAGAGGCGAGTTCTTGGTCAACATTAGTCTCCTGAGGAGCAGATGTTCCGGTTAAGGTATTAAAGTAACCTACCGTGTCAGGTATGTCTTGCGCCGCATCACTGCTCTCTCCTGTCTCTAAGAGACTGGGTCCCGCCTCGCTCAGATGGCGGTCCGGGTCGTCTCGCTCCATGTCAGTGTAGTGATTGTATGCCGCCTTTATTTCAGTGATGACTCGCACCAGTTGCATTAACGAGGATAATTGTTCTTTGATATCCCTCATATCCTCATCCCTGCAAGCAGGCGAGGCGTTAGTCTGAGCGAGGGCGGGTTTCTCACCCCCACCTTTCCCCGTACGTGTCCGTGCCTCACCTGTGGTTCCGGGTCGGTGCTTCCCACGAACTCTGTCTGACCTGTCCCTCAGATGGGCACCACTCGAGTCAATGACCGTTTGGGACATTGAGGGCCCGGAGGTGGGGGGGGGAGATGGTGATCGTAAAGGTTTTAAACACCCAGGCTGTGATTGGCCCATATTCGAAGGAATGGGGTCAGCCTTTTCTTTGTTTAAGTCCAAAGCCTTGCTAGAAGACGCAATCTTGTAGTACAGGACAGTTATCATATACCGAAAGCAAAACCCAATCAAAAAGAACTTGAAAACAAATTCAGGGTAAACTTATAAATAAAAATAAGCTGAATGAAGTACACAATAATAACAATAATAAGCAGTAAGTTCAAAATATACTGATGGCAAATTAGAGGTTTAAAGGTGAAATGATAAATCCAAATTGTAGTAGAACTAAAGCACGAGCAATCGGAAACGGAAATGAATTTATCACACAAAAACTTTTCGTGGCGAGCGATCTGCACATTAAAATAATGCAATACATAAAAAGTATGAGGAGTAACACGCAAAAATTGGAAATAAAACACAAAGTTCTCGAGATGAAGTGGTTCCGCGACGAAGGTCACACAACTAGTGGTTCTGCGCATGTCGGACCACTCCATCTCAGCTGTACTCTATGAATAGACAAGAACGACCAGAAATATGCTTATATATATATATATATATATATATATATATATATATATATAAAGAGAGAGAGAGAGAGAGAGAGAGAGAGAGAGAGAGAGAGAGAGAGAGAATCATATGATCGACTGACGATAGGACATACAGTAGTCTACAGGACATTTTAGGATTGAATTATAAAAGGACACACAGCTATCTACAGGACATTATTATGCTTAGGTAACGATAGGGCACACAGCCGTCTACAGGATAATCATAAGCCCGACTCACAATAGGGCACACAGCCGTCTACAGGACAATCATAAGCCCGACTGACGATAGAGCACTTTAGTCTACCCGACATTATAGGCTATAGTGATGGTACGGCAAACGGAATTCTTAAGGATATTATAGGCCTGAATGACGATAGGGTTATCAATAATCAACAGGATATTATAGGCCTGAGTTACAATATTGCACTGCAGTCTACACGACATTATAGGCTGTAGTGATGAAAGGGCAAACATAAGTGTCAAGGACATTATAAGCCCGAGTGACGATAAGACACAAGATTTTCCAGGCCTGAGTGACGATAGGGCACGTAGCGGTCTATAGAACATTTTAGGCCCGAGTGACGATAGAGCACTCAGCAGTCTACGCAACATTATAGGCTATAGTGATGATAGAGCACTCAGCAGTCTACGCGACATTATAGGCTATAGTGATGATAGGGCACACAGAATTCTTAAAGACTTTATAGGCCTTATTGACGTTCGTGCAAACAGTAGTATTCAGGACATTATGGGCCTGAGCGGCATTCAAGTAAGTTCGTTTGACTGAGATTGTGAATTTCTTCATATGATCTCAAAGACAAGCCAAAATGTTTTATAATACAGACAGTAACTCTGTTTAGAATAACAAAATAAAATAAAACTACTTGAATTGACAGTACACTGAAACACTCATAAATGATATAACGATGGTTTTATAAACCTTCTGTTTCCTGTTTATAATCTACTCACAGCGGGATCAGAACCACAGGGCTTTTTTCCCAGAGATTTTTGAAAGAAGTGAACATGTAAACCATTTATTGGCAGCCAAGTCACTGTTTGTAACAAACTGAAAGTCTATAGTGAGTGCATACAATATTCTTTTTTCGCTTTTTATGATGATTTTTGTATTTTTCTTTTAATGCTTTGATTTCGAGTTTTTTCCCAATTTACATTACCTATTTTTTATAATAATTTTATGGATTGTTTGGTTATCGATATATGCCCAACTCATAAAGTGTTTGCCATTGTTAGTTTGAACAAAATGTATTAAAAAATTATTATAATTAGCAAGACTCCAAAATTCTTGTGAAAACAAAAGCCCCGGAAATACAGACAAAAATTTAGCTGTGATTAGCCTGTAACACTCACTGATAATGAATGATTATGCTGAAATTATCTCCTAATACTTTTTAACAAAAGCTAAATAAATTTCAAGGATCTCTGATAGTATCATAATTTACACCCTCCGTGTCTCAGGGATTTTAAACACCTAATTGGCTACAGATTCGCGGTTATAGCAGTTCGGCATTTAATGTTAGTTTTACGTCCTGGTTCCCCAAGCTTCATGGTAAACCTTGATCTTACCTTCACTGCCTCAGTAATCTCACGCTGTTCCTCTCCCTCTCTCCCCAGATCCTAAACAGATATACACATGTGAAGCAGTGTCTGACTTAGGTCAGAAGGTGGGATCAACTCTCAGCAAAGTTTGCATGTAAGAAGAGATAGGAAAGATAACAGGAAGGTTATTTTCATTAGACTATGATTTATGGATCTGGATAGATCTGGATATTGTGTACATTTGGTTCAATAAAAGATTATAGACAGCAAGAAATTGTTTATTTGCTTAGCTCTATCCTGCAGGATGATGTGTAAAAAGGTCAGAGGTCATCTTGTAACTTAGGATCTGTATCAACACCAGCTATGCATGATCAAGATGGCCCAGGCAGAATGAGCTTTCCCTTTTATTCATTTCCACAGTTGACAGAAAAAAAGATATTGATGGTTATTTTCAGGTGCAAGGGAAAATATTGAAGAGGATATTATCAAATGTTTATTACTAAATTTTGCGTCCATTAGTTGAAGGTAATTTTAGTTGTCTAAAAAAGTAATTCTTCTTAGAACATTGGAATATCCCCGCCTCAGAAAAAAGAGTAATTTCAAAGTTATTTTTTCATTTAAATATCTGACCCAAAAGTGTTTAAGTTGCAGCAAAAATCTTGAAGCCATCTCGAAATAACACTATCTTGATAAAAACCTGAAATATGGCAGATAGGGTGAAGCATAATAATATATACCGCTTTGCTAATTGTAAATAGCTTGTAAAAATCTAATTGTAGCAAAAAAGCTGGTAAATAACTCTAAGCTTTAATGTAACTTGTGACCGGGCCCAATTTTTCTTCATTATTTACATTTTCATGTTGGTCTTAGTTTGAACTATTATAACGTTTTGTATGCATGAATCAAATTTTGTATTATTTCTTTGTTTGTCTTGGAGGGACTTCTTGAATAATAAAAGTCTATGTGTAAGTCCCACATACTACTTTATAAGGACGAGTTTTGGGGCAGTTATTTTATTTTTAAAAGGTAGTTTTTTTTTCTCACAAGCTGTTCAATTTCCATCACTGCAGCTTCTGGTAGTACTTTGTTTTACAAGGATGAATGACACACATTTGTTTTCCCTACATTTGTAAATCACTTTTATATAATAACCCCTTTCTGTTTAGGATTAATGAATCCCTTCACACATTCAACATGGATCTAATATTTAAAAAAAAAAGAGTAACGTATTTCATGTCAAACAGAGGACGGAAAAAAAAAGATCTCAGATAGCTTCATTCCAGCTAGTTTTTTAAATCTAGATACAAAGTATAAGTGGTTACTCAAGGAGACATTAAATATTTGCACAACCTGCCAATTATATATATACACACATGTGTGTTAATGGGCATGTCAATTTTTAATTTCCCCAAGAGGGATGAATTAAGTGTATCTTATCTTATCTTATCTTGTCTTATTTTACAAGTCTTAATAATCATTGTAATTGTATAGCGACTAGTTAAATGTAGGATTTCCTTACTGTTCAGTAAACAAAATTCAAGCTAGTAGCAAAATTTCCTCGTTTTTGCCAAATTGTTAAATTGTAAAATAGCGATTATATTTTGCCTTTAATCAGTGTATTATAAGTTTATTTTTTCAATCAATGCTCTTTATAATCAAAATCCCAAGAAAACACCACTTCTTTATACCTTTGGAAAACAACATGAAATAACACATTCACCATCAAAATTTGTATCCTCTCAGTTATCGACAGAGACGTTATATCATTTATGAGTGTTTTAGTGTGCTGTAAATACAACTAGTTTTACCTTGTTTTGTTATTCTAAACAGAGTTAATGCTTGTAATATAAAACATTTTTCTCTTTGAAACCACATGAAGAAATTCACAATCTCAGTCATACGAACTTACTTGAACGCCGCTGAGGCCTATGATAACATACAGACTGCTGTTGGCCTGAACGTCACTCAGGGCTATAATGTATTGTAGACTATTGTGTGCCCTATTGTCATTCAGGCCTATAATGTAGCGTGCTGTTTGCATTTTCGTCACTCAGGTCTATAATGTAGAGTGCTGTTTGCATTATCGTCACTCAGGCCTATAATGTCCTGTAGACTGCTGTTTGCCTTATCGTCACTCAAGCCTATGATGTCCTGTAGACTGCTGTTTGCCTTATCGTCACTCAGCCTATAATGTCTTGTAGACTGCTATGTGCACTTTTGTCACACAGGCCTATAATGTCCTGTAGACTTCTGACTGTCCTATCGTCACTCAGGCCCATAATGAATCGTAGAGTGATGTGTGCCCTATTGTCACACGGGCCTAATTCGGCATAGATTTTGGACCACTTCTCAGTTATTAAAGTGAAGCTATGGCTAAAACCCTGACAGCGAACATTTTAACGCTTCTTTTCCTTTAATTTTTCTTTAATTTTTGGCACACGCATTGTTGTTTTGTCAGGATAGTTTTAGGTAGATCTATGTTTAGATCTACCAATTGCCTCAGCCCTCATATCAATATTAAATTGATAATAAATCAGAAGATGATTTTGAGGCAAGACCTAGATCTAGAAATTAACCAAGTAGGCTAATGCACAAGATAACAATGATATTGGTAGGGAGAGGCAGGCAGATGAGGAGACAAATATTACCTAATGTCATCTGCGTTATTTTGTTTTGACTATTTTTAGGCCCTCTAACAGCTGAGTCCATTGTTCAACTCAAAACCTCAAGAAGATGCTGTCGTTGGAGAAACTCTAAATTTAGTATAGATCTACGGCTTATATATATATATATATATATATATATATATATATATGTGTGTGTGTGTGTGTCTATAAATATATATCTATATATATATATATATATATATATATATATATATATATATATATGAAAAATTAATAGCGTTAAAGTATCAGGATCGAAGATATTTTAAAGTACTTATAAAAAGAGAGCGATGAACATTTAAAAATGATAAAGTAAAGACGTTAATAATCTTAACTAATAATTCCAGGCACACATTTATTTTTCTCAACTTAGTTGATGATTCCAGTCAAGTAATCTTTGTCTTTCTTTACTCTTTGTCCTTTTTTCTATTGTATTAAACCTGATATCGTAGTTGGTGAGATAGATAAATCATCATTTTTTCTTGCTCTCACTCTTCCTCTCTCTCTCTCTCTCTCTCTCTCTCTCTCTCTCTCTCTCTCTCTCTCCCTCCCTTTCTCTTCCTCTCTCTTTCTCTCTCCCTCCTTCCCTGTCTTTGTATCCGCCTCTCTCTTTCCCTTCACCAAAACATTTTCAGGTGAATTGTTATTTTTGAAAATAATCGGTGAATCATCCTGACCTTTTAAATTGGTACTTTTGCGAAAAATACTATCTTAATGCTGACTACTTTTGTGGATTTCTTGTATGTATTTTCGATCCAGAGACACAAAATGAAAAAAAAAACCAAACATTTTTTTCCCGACGGAAATATCAACAACTGTGGATAGCATGTCTGTCAGTGATGACAAAACAGCCACCAGACACACTTCACCTGTCTCAGCCAGTCTCTCTCTAAGACCAGGACAGTATGAGACCATCGATGATGTACCAGCAGCAACAAACACTTACCTGTCTCAGCCAATTTTCAATTCCAGACCAGGGCAATATGATATTGTCGATGACATACCAGCAACCACATACACCGCACCTGTCTCAGCCAATCTTCAATTCCAGACCAGGGCAATATGATATTGTCGATGACATACCAGCAACCACATACACCGCACCTGTCTCAGCCAGTCTTCAATTCCAGACCAGGGCAATATGATATTGTCGATGACATACCAGCAACCACATACACCGCACCTGTCTCAGCCAGTCTTCAATTCCAGACCAGGGCAATATCACACTGTCGATGATATACCACAACCACATACACCACACCTGTCTCAGCCAGTCTTCCATTCTAGACCTGGACAATATTAAACCATCCATGACATGGCTACCACAAATGGAATTTACAACTCTACATCCCCTCAGGACGTTGAGCCTCCAAGTGTCTATCAGGACTTGGAACCTAATCACTTAACCAGTGGTGATACAGGACCTTACAGCAATGTCTCTGGTGCACATGTGGGAATCTCAGAGATACATTCACATTATCGTCACCTCCGGCCACAAATTATTTCAACGTTGATTGGGTCGTCTGTGACGGGGAATCCTTAGAACAAGAGAATCACCAAACAGGCCTATCAAGATGTAGAACTGAAGTAACTTTTATCGACAACATGGGAATTTTAAAACTGTTTCTGATAAACCCACACATTGGAAAATAATACTATTGCTCCTTTGATCATTCCAACTTATTGCACTTTCTGGGTTGTAATAAAAAGTAATAGTTTTATTGTGACATGCATATCAGGATTTAAACATGGTATTTCTCATAGTATTAGATCTAGATCATATCAGCATACCCTGCAATGTTTTCGTCATTTCCCTCAACATTGTCAAACCCCTCTTGTTCCAATACAAACAGGTTAAATCAATAATGTTTTCAGTTATCTCATTGACATTGTAATGAACCATCTAGTGACAAGACCACAGGTTGATAAAATACCACCTTTGTAGGAGTGTTAACAAACTTTGATCTTCATGAGTTAAGAGAACCGTGTATTTGTTTGGGATCTCACGCTGCGACTATCTTTTTGAACAAATTGTAAAAAAAAAACATTCATGGTTGATTTTCTGTGTATTTAAATCTTTCAATTGAGGCATTGGTTTGAAATGTCGTTCAAGAAAGGTTCTGGGAACATCTTCACTGAAAATTATTTTTTTATATCGCTAGCTGATAAGATGTACGTCTCCTTGGCTGAAAGGATGCACTTGTCTATGCAAAAGTAGAGATCTAAGGTTTCCGGTTAGCAGGGTGAAATAATTATGTTCCTTTATTTCGGGCAAGTTGGACCATTTAGATTACAAATCACACGTATGTGAGCAATGTAAAAAACACTGCAAAACAATCGTAAAACAAAAATTGACAATCAGTGTTGAAACAAGTATTTCCCTTCACTTTGTCTTCATTATAAATTCTAAGCAACTTGTTCACTCAACCGTTACAAATGTAGTTATGATATTTCAAATTAGCTCTACGCATAAGTTGTTTAAAATTCATAAAAAATAAATCCTAACCAGATTAACACATTTTCACCATACATTGGGACAGCAATCAATTTCAGTTCAAAGTCGGAAAATAATATTTTTTTAAACCTGTAGAAACACAATACCATATTAAATCTAAGTTATTACCATTATAACAACATTTGTAAAACCATGCATTCATTAATATTCCTCAAACATTTGAAAATCAACAAAAGCTAGTTATTTTGTAAAGTTTTCTTCTGTCTTCTTAGCATATAGTTTTAGCAATTGAAAAAGTGTTATAAGTTTTATTAACTAATGGTTTTCAAATACAAAGTGATGTTTATTTTCAACATATATGCGGGTTTCTAAGTTTAAAATCATAACATCCTATATTTCACCCGTCCTTAGTCTTGTGTGAGAATATAAGTCTAAAAGTAGGAATTGCTGAAACTGGCCACTGCACGCAACAAATGAAATTGTATACATACACCAATCATATGGTTATAATCTATCCATTGATTATAATACTTTATAAGCACACATCAACTCACTGAGTATAATTATTTGTACGCCTACATCAATTCACTGAGTCTAATACTTTGTACGCATAAATCAATCCAATGAATATAATACTTTTTACGCATACATTATTCCAATGATTATAATACTTTTTACTGTGTATTTATGCAAGCAAAATATAAATGACAAAGCAAATAAAACAGCTATTAACATATTTTATGCAAAGAGAATGTTCTTTTGTTTATTGATTATAAATTGATTTATAGAACTCTAATTACCAGCGATATATGTTTCTTTCATGACAAAATTTTCTTAACAAATTTGTACCTCATAAGATTTTTTTGTCTGTGATAAATCATCAATGCCTTTTGATTTCTTTACAATGGCACCCAAAGTGTGACAAGTTTCTAATAGATTTCAGCCTAAAAACTTATCATAAAATGAGAAAAAAAATATTACAATAAAGATTATCATGTCCACTAAAACTGTTAAAGTTAAACTAGGTTCACCAGGTTAGTCTGTTACCTTGCACACCAAAGAAGTGCCAAAACAATCTTAAATCATTTCGTTTTACATAATTTTAGAGAAAGTTATTTTGTTTCTACATTTTCATAGATTTGTTTGGTGACCTTTTTGTTTTGATTATTCCCCTTGGCAGACGGCATATCAACATTGGCGTAATTTGTGGCGGGATTTTTTAGGTTTCCCCTAAGTTGACCAGAGCCATGGTTGTAAGGTCCATACGATCCGAAATTACCACTGGTCAAGTGATTAGGTCTCACATCCTGGTAGACATTCAATGGTTCAACGTCCTGACGGGATGTGGAGTTGTAAGTTCCGAATGTGATAGCCGTGTCCTGGATGGTTTCATACTGGGCAGTCCCTGGGGGTTTTTTGGCAGAGACAGGTGTGGTAGCTGGTATATCATCGATGGTCTCATACTGTCTTGGTCTGGGAGGGAGACTGGCTGAGACAAGAGTGGTGTCCGTTGTAGCTGGTATGTCATCGACAGTCTCATATTGTCTTTGTCTGGCAGGAAGACTGGCTGAGACAGTTGCGGTATCTGTGGTAGATGGTATATCATCAACAGCCTCATACTGCCCCGGTCTAGGAGGGACACTGGTTGAGACAGGTGTCGTGATTGTTAACATTTCGAATGGAATAAGATAGTCATCATCTTGGAGGCTCCGTGGTTTTGATTCTGAAACAAGTATAAGAAAGGATGAAATGTTGAGTGATCTCCACGTTAAAAAATATCATAGTCCTACAAATGCATAAGCATTTGTAATTAGTGTTGCTATTACTTCATTACTTTTTGTATTTTCAGAGAATAATGACACATGTATAACATTTCAGAATTGTTTTCTTCACTTTCATATTTCCCTAACAGTCCATCCTAACTTGAAAATAATCAAGATTTTTTTAGCAGTTCACATTCCCCACCAAAATATCTGAGGAATGTTAAAAGTTTTGCTCAGACTGCTACTGGTGTTAGAAGACTGCATGTCCTCCAATCCTCCCAGATCGTACAAAGAGCGCGTTTCTGCTTACAGCGTTTACTGATTTTATGTAAAAACAAAATATTAAGACAATTATTGCAACTCAAAAGGTTTCTAGAAGCTTTTAAATCATCGTTGAATAGATAGCTAAGATACTTTAAATGCTGTCATTTTTGTTAGTGTGTCCAGCAAATTATTAAACTCATAATCTTACTTAGATATGACATAACCAGCTTCTAACAACATATTGTTAACATTTGATATTGTATAAAATTGTGTTATTACCAGCTTACAGCTCTTGAAATATTGCATGCACATTATATTGGTTTCGACAGCCTAATAGAACTGCTTTAAAAATACTGAACATCACCGTCACTGCAAGAAATTTGATAAAGCAAACCACTACTCCTTTCATATGTATGCTCTGTCTACATTCTGAACTTCATGTTAGAACAGATTTGGTTTTTTTTTAAATCATCACAGAATCAAGCTTACGTTTTGTGTTTTTGGACTGGGAATCCAATTTTTCTTTTTTAAGACGTTGGTTTTTCTTTACAAGGAAGATAATGACGACAATCAAACAAGCGATGATGACCACGGCGATGACACCGATGACAATAGAAGAGATGTTCAAGGAGTCTTCTTTATTGACAACACTTTCTACATGGGCACTTGCATCCACTATCAGGTAGAAAATAAGAGGTAAAGGTACATAGTATATACATATATGACAAAAATATCTGCCGCTGGAGAATAGAACATTTAGAAGAACTTTTGTACCTACGAAAATCAATTCATATCTCTTTGAAATACGGTTGATGGGGAAAGTTGAAACTGCAAGGTATTAAGGCTTGCAAGAGGGAAAATAAATGTTGCCACACCTGTATTTCAATTAAAAAAACAATTTACAGCTCTAGTAGTAACTTTTACAGCATATGTCAGTTAAAAATGGGAGAAGGGGTTAGGAGTAGGCAATGATTGCAGCCTATTAAGTTACATGTCCCCAATGTTTCTTGAAGAAATTTATACAGAGACTCTAGCCCATTCTCACAGACGTACATGTAGCCTTTAGTTTTCCTCTTGTTAGCATAGCAAATTAAAAAAAAAACCTTATTTGAGTAACACTTAACTAAATATGTTAGTGCCCGTGATATATAAAGAAAATTATCACTTGATACGATAAAGATAGTATGGGGAGGAACTGATTCAGTTGTGTTGGCACTGAGAGCCTTATGTGGATCAACGTCATTGCGTTTAGTTTCACTGCTTCATTCTATTGAAACATGTAGCTTTATTAAGCTCTACCAATGAAAACACTTTTAAGATAAATAGATAAATAGTTTCGCCAACCCTTTTAGACATTAAAGCAGCATGTTGCCCGGTATGTAAAAACTCTGTTCTTGCAGAATAACAGTTTAAGAAAAATGCTATTACCATGGTATATTTCTTTGAAATATTTTCATTCCTTATAATGTTATTTTTCAATGGCAATACATCTAAATGTTTATGACCAATACACAGGATTTCATGTCTCACCTTCACTTAGATAGAAACTATATACCAAAGCATTCCCTACACCATTGTCCACTGTCAGGGTGTAGTTGGTATAGTCAGTCTTGGTAAGATTAGAGATGGTCACATTCACAACTCCAAATGGCGCCACACCTGCTGTATACTCCAGTGAATGACGAGGATAAGACTTAAAGTAAGTGCCAACATCTGTCCTCTGGAGAATCAGTGTACTGGGCTTTGGGAAGCCGTAGATCTCTATACCAAGTTTCGCAGTTTTACCTATGACGGCATCAACTTGAGGTTTCGAGTTGAACAACGGATTCAGCTGTTGAGGGCCTGAAATAGTCATCACAACTAATGTAATGAGATCGAATCAAATTTCAATAAAAGACTTAGATGTCATTTATATAAAAAATAATTAATTTAAATTCTTTTGGATGTAAAATTACGTGACAACATATGAGGCTTCTATAAATGAAAAGTGTTTGTTGTGTGAACTACCATTCTTATGTTGTATTCCACTTTGCGTCTCACAAAACCAAGAAATTTCAAAGCATGTCATTAAATGGAAGCCTGTGATTATATACTGATGCGAATTTCATTGCGCTATACATTTATCTATTCCCTAATTTTCTAGATAGTCTTTTCTCATTCAAATGTGATTAAAAACGTTACAGTTCTTTGTTAGAGTAGGAAGTCCTGTATCTACATTTCATCTTATTTTAGTGAATAGAGATCTTCACTGTGCATCAAAAGTTTGTTGGCTGATTTAGTGTTTACACTTCATGAAATATTCCATGATATTTTGGAGAGAGAAAAGATAACAGTATCACACCTCAATAGCTCCTGCGCTCTAGTGTGTGGACCAATGTAACCGTTGAAGTGTGTTAAACCTATATGTAACCCTTGGAGTGTGGAGAACCTAGATGTAACTCCTGGAGTGTGTGGACCTAGACGTTACCCTTAAGCGTGTGGATATAAATGTAATCCCTAGTATGTGTCGACACTAGATGTTACCCTTGGAGTGTGTGGACCTAGATGTTACCCTTGGAGTGTGTGGACCTAGATGTTACCCTTGGAGTGTGTGGACCTAGATGTTACCCTTGGAGTGTGTGGACCTAGATGTTACCCTTGGAGTGTGTGGACCTAGACGTTACCCTTAAGCGTGTGGATATAAATGTAATCAATAGTATGTGCCGACCCTAGATGTTACCCTTAGAGTGTGAAGAACCTAGATGTAGCCATTTGAACTTTATATTAGGTTAGGTTTTTAGTGCGAATGTTACATCATCAATTTTTTTTTGTAAAGAAGCACATCTGGTAGTGTTATTGACTCCAGGAAATTACTTGCGGCAAATGATGGGCTCAAAAAATTAATTATATGTAATCAAATTCATCTAAACTGTACCAGATTAGCCGACATTTTGCGTTTTCTTCGTCTTAAAATGTAAATCTTTGCATATGGAGTTTGTACCAAGTAAGTTCGTTTGAGTGAAATGATCAGTTTCTTCATCGAATCTTAAAAAGACAACAGACAGACAAGTCGTAATCCTTTGGAATAATTCTGTTCAAATTAAGATAAACCTGATGGTAAATATAAATTGCACTATGACTGATTTTTCTGATTGTAATCTACTCACAGCGCACACGAATACTGATTTGCCTTCTGTTTGTTCCCTGACTGTTGTGACCAGAGCAGACATAAACACCAGTGTCCATACAGCTTAGAGTGAGTGTGTGGGTCAGTTCTGTTGTCTGGACATTAGTCAGGTTCCCAGTGATTTCCTTTGTTGTCAAGGTCAGAGTGGGATCAGGATTCCCTTGACCAGAACATTTCAACTCCAGGTTGTCTCCCTTGCTCAATGTGGTCTGTGCTGGGTCCAGGGTAAAGGTGACCTCTGGGGCATCTGGTAAAAGTGAGAACACAAACCATATAAGTTGGGTTTCGGTTTTGCTCTCTCTAGGAAAATCTGGAAAATGCCGATTCTACATCAGCATTCCCCTTAAGCAGTTTGGAGATTTGTAGATCTTCAAACAACAAAAACATGCAACAATCCCAGTCTGCTTTAACCTGATACCAATTGTCTGATATCAACACAAGATACTGAGTTAAACCAAAGATGAAACAAACATTTTTGATTAAAAAGAATCTTCTTATTTTCATTTATCATGTATGAGTTCAAATGCCAGGTCATTTTTTTTCTAGGAAAAAAAATCGTCCTTCATAGACGTTTCCAAAACTAAAACTATGAAGGTGAAGGAATCTGATCAATGGAAGGATTGTACAGTCGATTATTGTGTTTCGTACAGACCAGCTCATCTTTGATATCATTGTGGGGAAAAAGAATTCGTCTGCAAAAATGTAAATTTAGTTTTCGTTTCTTTATATAATAGTGCATTGAAATGCTGTGTTAAACTTACACATTCTATCAAAATTTAATGTTCTATTGGACTAAAAAATATCACACAATGTCCTTATGTGTTCATGACTAATGTTACTAAATAATTCAATGAACCTCTTGGTATATTTTTATTCACATCAGGAAGTGATTTTTAAGGAACATTTTAAAAGACTCTAATTTCTTTCATTATCAATGACAATAAGCATAAAGGACAGTTCTGACATCTATGAAAAAGAGAAAAAGAGTGAAACTTTAAAAAGCTTTAAAAATTTCAGAAAAAAACTGTCAACCTAGAGGCTCTCATAAGCCTCATAGGTTTTTGTTTCTATTTTAAAATGAAATGCAATTGTTCTGAAACTCTTCTACACAAGATTTGTTGCATCAGCAAATGATTCAGTCGAGATTACACAGTTGATATTTCTGATTACTGTACAAGCTTGATGTTTTCCAATATTTAAGGTTCTAAGCAAAATTTTCTTGATAGAGGCAAGTTGCTGAGGGGAGCTTCGAGATAAATAGTACAATGTGATACGAAATACCAGCTCTCAGTGAAGAACAAACAATAATGTTGTCAGATAGATGATAAACATCCTCAGCAGCAGTCATAATGTGAGAAGTATGGGTTAAACACCAAACCAGTGCTGGGTACTGATAATGCAAACTAGATGATCATGTCTCTGAGGATAACACAGGTGACCATTGGTTCTCACTTCTCAAACCATCTATCCATTTCAAAGGTCACTTACCTACATTGATACATTTCCATGTGGCGCAACACATCCCAGAGCTACAGATTTAATGTGGCAATCGTGCATGCAAGATTGGAGTGAGGGTGAGGAAAAGGGGAACGAATACAAAATCCATATAAACCAACATTGAATTGTTTGTTCTTCTATCTCCCATAGGAACCAGCACTGAATTGTTTGTTCCTCCATCTCCCATTAAAACCAGAATTGAATATCTTGTTCTTCCATCTCCCATGGAAACAAACACCATTTCATCTATAGATAATTTTTTCGATGGATAACATGCAGCCTCGAATGGTCGAACAAGAGATGCAAGAAATGGCTCTATTATTTTTTTGCTTCTCTGCATCTGTTCCACCCGCATGGAGAAAGGTATGGTAGATGGAATCAAACCTAGTTCCGGACATCATCTGCTGCTACATTGGAGTGAATCTGAGAGGTTTTCTGGACCAATAGTTTTTGATACTGGGGGTGGAATTATCTCTTGCCACCGGATTATAATTTTTCAAGATGGAGAAACGTCTCGGTCGATTGTTTTTTCTACTAAGTTATGCTGCATAATCATTGAGATTTTTCAGTAAATTATTGATTATTTCGCCATTGAGCACCTGAAGTAAAACAGTCATGTACTGAATCAAAATGGTGGCATCAGGGCTAATCCCAGTCTTGCCCGGCCTGTCTAACAAACTGAAAAGAATGTCCAGTTGTATCTTCTACAACTTCTCTCCTCTCTGGTACTAGATGGCTATGTTCTAGATCTGGTTGCAGCTCTGCTATTTCTAACTGTGGGTCTTGAGTCTAGATTTAGATCTTCACTTCTAGGTCTAGTTGTTTCTTTAGCCTTCTTTCCTGAAAGATTTATAGTATGACAGGACATTTTTCCCACTAGTACTAGGCAACACCCCATTTTGTTGCTACTTCAGTCTCAGTATCACTGCTGTCAGATTCAGAATTTTTACCAATTCTAGATTTACTTTTTATTTCTTTATCATCATAGACTGAATCCCCAACTGACAGTATTCCATACTCTTCATCACTCATTTCAGCTTACATTTTATGTACTTCAGCTGTTGAAAGCCCTTTGAGGCGCTTCTCTATTTCCATAGTTTCACAGAATCTAGATCTAGATCTAACCTAAGAAAAGGACTCAGTAACCCAACAAAATTTCACAAAAACAGCCGATTCCAACGCTCATATTTCATGAAAAGGAAGAAGAATTGAAACCTGAGCATGAACGTTAATCTGTCATCATACTTTTAGTGTTTCACTCGAATTATAACTTAAAAATCAGGAGCTCGTAAACCCTGCATGAGGTATTTTGATCCAAAAAAGCGACCTAAAATATTGAATCAGTTTACCAAGCACTGCCAATCTTTTTGGTGAACTGGGTCAAAAGCTCACAGGGGCAGACAGACAACATGGGCGCTGCAGGCTGAAAACTAGATGAGTCCTGGCAAACAGCCACACTCAACACTGCTCACAACTGATGTACTTACATAAAACATTGATTGTCAGTTGTGTTTCCTTTTTGCTATAGCAACCAGAGTCATGCTGGCTTGTACAGGTACACACAGCTCCATTCATCTCCCTGGTCAGCTGGTCAGCCTTGAAGCTTAGGGCAGCAGTGTGTCCAGCACCAGTATCAACCAGTTGACCACACTTGAGCTGGGTATTGTGTGCAGCAGGGTAGCCTCCCTCTACACGACATGTGACATCACCAGAGTAGCCCTCGGTCAGTGTTACAATGTTTGACGGGCTGACCCCTTGGTAGGACTCACTGTCCACTGTCATCTGAGGTGAGGCAGGTGGGGGCTCTGGGCCAGATAGATACAAGTCGTTAGAAGACAAGTTATTTCTCTTTTTATATAGTTAGGTGTAACTTTGAATAAAAATTCAAGGATTGGCCTATTTTTTAGCTCTCAAGTGAAATGTTATCAATGACAATTGTAACAAAAAAATTATTATGCTATTATCTAACTTTGTGATAATATAAAAACACGTATGCACTGATAAAAAAAAAACTTCTTCATATATTATAAAATAATGAGGAATTTTTAAAAAACACTAAAAACTGGAGGACATTAATTTATTTTTTTTTAAAGTGACCAATAATGAACATGTTGTGTGGTTTAAATCCATAAACAAACTGTTGATTGTATTAAACGTGGGCCACAGCTAGAGGCAGAGAAATTTACAGAATAGCCATGAATCAGACCCATAAACAAGCCTACTTATTTAATAAACTTGATCTAAGTCTTGAACAATGATATATATATATATATATATA
Organism: Elysia crispata; assembly: GCA_033675545.1. Classification (NCBI taxonomy): domain Eukaryota; kingdom Metazoa; phylum Mollusca; class Gastropoda; family Plakobranchidae; genus Elysia; species Elysia crispata. Next base: position 71,220 of record JAWDGP010003473.1, read on the forward strand.
TATATATATATATATATATATATACATATATACATATATAGTTTGAAGATAAGTTGGATTAGTTGATAAGAGTGCTCAACTGTGGGATTTCATAGATATAGAAGATCTTACCTTAATTTCTCTGCATACTACACTTGTATTTCAAGCGGAGGACAAAGGTGTTGCCTGTCTGAGTCATACCTGAAGAGAGCGGAGGACAGGCGACACCTTTGTCCTCCGCTTGAAACACAAGTTTAGTATGCAGAGAATTTAAGGTAAGATCTTATATATATATATATATATATGGATTTCAAACATTTTGCCTATCTAAAAAATTATGTTATTTTCCCCAAATCCCAAACAACTCACTTTTGTAGGTAATATTGGTTTTCTTATCTTGCGTGGTGTTTAAGACAGTGTTGGTCACTCTACAGGTCACCTGATATTTCCCACCAACGTCTAGACTGAGAGAAACCTGACTCTGGTAGTAGTTACCATCATTACTGACTGTCTGAGGATCAAACTTAGGTCCGTCAGAAGAAAAAGAGAAAGTTGGTTCAGGATTGACATTCTCTTTAGAGATGCGACACGTCACTTGGGCTTGGTTGTTGCTGTTGTTGTTGTCACAGAGATTGACGGTGTCTGGGGTAGATTCCACCTCTACAGAGTCTGTGTCAATAACTGAGAGAATAAAATGCTGATGGTAAACGTGGTGTTCCATGAAATTTCCAAATATATAAAGAAATTGTTGGGATTTTGTTTATGAAAACGATGGATGACCATAAAACTACGTATAATAGAATGATTTCAAACTCTATTCGGAAAAAAGAAAGTCTTGAATGTACCACACAGGATCTGGTGACAGGACCACCACTGTATAAGAGCTCTCTCGTAGATTTCATTTAAAAAAGACAGGCCAATTCAGACAGAAGGGAGACATCACAGAAGTAGCTCTTTGGCAGCTTTGAGCTCTAAACTGTGTAGAATATTTTACTCCTATGAATATAGCATAAATCTTACTCTAAATTAACTTCCACTCGAGAGTTATCATTGACGGTAGATTTTCATTACTGACTACATATTACCATATAGAGCACGAGCCCTAGAGACACGAACTGTTAACCACAAATTCTATATTACTGTGCTTGATTCAAGATATATATATATATATATATATATATATATATATATATATATAGATAGATAGATAGATAGATAGATAGTCAGATATAGAAGATCTTACCTTAAATTCTCCGCATACTACACTTGTGTTTCAAGCGGAGGACAAAGGTGTCGCCTGTCCTCCGCTTGAAACACAAGTGTAGTATGCAGAGAATTTAAGGTAAGATCTTCTATATCTATGAAATGCTCCCACAATTGAGCACTCTTATCAATTATTCCAACTTATCTTCAAACTATATATATATATATATATATATATATATATATATATATATATATATATATATTGATTGCTGGTTGTGAAGTTACTTGTCGTAAATCTGGAGAATACTGTGTATTGAACTCCATCTCCATCAAACGGTCATGGGAATTACATTTCTTGGATTTACTTATCGCATATTAAAGAAAGCACTGATTTTACGGTGGACTTACGTCTCTTTATTTTAACCGTACCATCGTGACTTGTGACTTTTTATACTAACTACCTCACTATCGTGACATGGATGGGGCAGCGTGAAGCTATCAATCAACTTTAAACCTGACCGTACTCCGTCAGACCACTCCAGCCCCAGAGACAATGAAGATAACTCCAGCCCCAGCGACATCGAAAACGGCTCCAGCTCCAGCGCAGCACATCACCCAACCTTCACCCTGACTGTATTCTGTTCTGACACCCCTTGAAACTTCATCCCGACAGCGACGACCCTACTCCAGCGCAGTGGCAGAGAGGGAAATTTTACAAGCTTTCTTGCAGTTTGCAGTCCCGGCATTTTATTGTACAGTTTAAGTCGCACAGCAAGAACAAAACGGTATTAATTTTATTACTACTATCTAAGTAGAATTTTGATAAGTGTCACCTTAATATAAAAATTGATATATTATAATTCATGAGATTATTGGACCAAAGTTCGGTACGAGCAATAATATTGTCCAACATTAATTTTATCAGTTAATGTTTATTTATGATAAAAATAATTATAAGTGAATATAACTCGTAAAAATCATTGTAAACGGCGAGTTTAAAATAATATACAGCTCTTAGCAGAAGAACAGAGATAAAATTAATAATCTTTAACCTACAGGAGTGCTAAGTTAGATTCGAGTTATTTAGTCCCTTCATGGACTGAATTTCATACGCCTAGCGTAGATTTATATCTTTAAACTTATATGTATGTTATACTGGCGGTGGCGTGGTGTGACTAGCTTTGCTTATTGTTTTTGAGGCTTCCCTGCCCCTTGTAATTTTCCCTAACGGTGCACACAGCAGTTTTATTTTTTATTTTGATTTAGGCCCCATTTTTTAAATTATACTTGTGTGCATTGTTAGAGTAAGACATTGGGAATCGTGGGTCTTAATTCATTTTGTGAATCGATATTTTAAGGAACAATCTGCGTCACTAGTCAAAGTTCTTTTGTCCATTCAGTTTTTTTGCGATGTGTTTTGTTTTTTGTTCGTTCTGAAAGTAACTAAATGGTGCGCGATTGTTTGGCGAAAGTTGTATCCCTTCACGTGATCTCTTACTATCTGTATATATATATATATATATATATATATATATATATATATATATATATATTCTCAGTGCATTTCTTATTTGTATTTGTATTTATATTTGTCTTAACTATATATGTAACTATTTGAACATAATTTTATAAAGGTTTTGTATTGCTAGAGCGATATTCTTTTCACCGTTTTGCTCCATAGCATTTAAGACATTAGCAGTTTAGTTTGATGGTACATATATTTTAAACATCTAACCCATAAAGTGTGCACATTGTAAATTCTGTCGAATTGAGCTCACGTTGGATACATACACAATAGTAGAGGCTAGCAAACAGTGAACTAGCATTATTTAAAAGGTCGCTTACCCAGTACGAGTTGATTTTTTTTTGTTTTCCTTGCATGTTTTATTTGAACGTTAACATTAGAGATCAGAATCAGTATGGCAGAACTTACAGAAAGACTCATTAAAATGGGCCGAGAACTAGGTTACAGAGGAGCAGACCTGTAGATTTTCATAAAAGAAGAAAAGGCAGAGATAAAGGAAAGAGAAAAGGAAGAAAGAGAAAGAGAAAAGGAACAAAGAGAAAGAGAATGAGAAAAGGAACAAAGAGAAAGAGAAAGGGAAGAGAAAGAACAAGAACGAGAAGAAAGAAGACTCAGAAGAGAGGCAAGCTCAGCTTCAATTGGCAAAGATCAATGCAGATATAGAGATCGCACGCGCGCCCAAACCCAAATTAAAAGATTCATCACACGAATTCCTATCAAAAGTACCTAAAATGGCGCCATTCTCTGAGTCGAAAGGTGACACCATGGACGCATTCATATTTCGTTTTGAGATGCGGGTAAAATCCTATGATTGGTCTGATGAAACAAGATTTTTGGTTTTGTCAAACTTTCTCACTGGAGAATCACGTCGAGTTTTACAGACTCTTTCACTGGGACAATAAAACTACGACTGTTTGAAGCAGGCTTTACTCAAGAAATTTTTTGCACAGCATCTGACTACAATGCTAAATTCAGGAATGCTACACCTTTACCATCTGAAGTTGCCGATGCATTTATCTCACGTTTAGAAATGGTTTTCGACAGGTGGGTCGAATTATCAGAAATTGAAAAAGGAAATTATTAGCAGCTAATAGATTTAATGCTGCGAGACCAGATCTACACATCCATGTATAACGATATTGTGATGTTTCTCAAACAGAGGTCTCCCAAATCGGTTAAAGAAATTCGCTCTCTCGCTGATAAATACAGAACCGCTGGCTAAAGAACATTCAATTTTGGCCAATGTCGGCGTCAACAAGATGCGAACAGGAAAAGACAAACAAATTGAACATAAGGAACAAGACAGAAGGCATAGTAGGAGAGACAGATGGGTTGATCAACGCCTAGACAGTTCTCGCACTCAATCATGCGGACCACCCAGAACTTGTGAAACATCTTGGAACGCACCACGACATATGCAAGAGTGGCACCAACCCACATACCAAAGAGGTTACCGAGGCAATCGCGGGACAGCCCTACGTAGATACAATTCACGGCACGGATTCACTAGAGGCAGTAAACCATACAGAGGTTACAACAACAGTGACTTCAGATCTGCAAACCGGGAATACGCTTCAGCTTCATCCATAATGATGTCACATCCTGGCGTTACGAAGTCTGCACGCCTTCACATACATCCTGGCAGCGTAAACAGCGTGCCATGCTCGGTACTACGAGATATCGGATGCTCGAGTGTGGGCATAAAATCCAGCTTTATCAACCCAGAAGACTTTACGGGCGAAACAGCAACATGTGTAATGTTCGACGGTACGGAATGCACACTTCCAACAGCTCATGCCCATTGTGAAACGCCATTTTTTAAAGGCAATGTTGTGGCACTTATCTTATCATCACCAGTCGCAGATGTAATACTAGGAAGCATCGTCGGTGTTAACGACTCTACTTGGAGAGAAAATGATGGCGGTCGATGTAAACGAGAGCCAGATGACACTCGAGAACGCAATGTTGCAAACGTCATGACACGAGCACAAAAGACAGCTGAGGAAAGAGTTAACAACCAAGACACCCCTGTAAATAAATCGAAACAGAATAGCGACTCTGTAATCAATTTCGACGCTATAGGTAAATTGGACAAACATACGTTTCGCATCGAACAGGAAAGTGATCGATCACTCGACCCACTCAGATCTAATGAATCTTATTACATCAAAGAGGGCCTCCTTTACAGGCACGCCAAGAAAAATAACAGTACCGATCAGCTGGTAGTGCCGTGTTCTCTGCGGGAATTAGTACTGGAAGGTTGCCATGCCATCCCAATCGCAGGACACATAGGAATCGGCGCAAAAAAGAAACGAATCTGTAGTAGATTCACTTGGCAGGGTATTATGTAAGTTACCATACGCTTCGCCAAATCGTGTATCACTTGCCAGAAGCATTGTAATAAACTTCCTAGGTTGCCAGTACAGCAAGCAGATATTGTGGACAGACCAGCTGATAAAGTTGCTATAGATATTGTAGACCCACTCACAGTCACAGACAACAAGTGCCGCTATATATTGACATTGGTAGATACTGCAACCAGATGGCCAGAAGCTGTGCCACTGAGAGACATACGAACTACAGACGTCGCATCTGCCCTTTTCAATATCTTTTCCAGATTAGGATTACCTAAACAAATTCTTTCCAACAACGGTCAACAACTTGTTTCAAAATGTATGTCGGAAGTAATGGAAATGATGGGAATAGAAAGAAGATTGTCCACACCGTACCACGCACAGTCAAACGGAATGGTGTAAAGATTCAACGGCAACCTTAAGAACATGTTACACAAACTGACCGCGGACAAACCACACACTTGGGACAAGCTCATACCCGCAGTGTTATTCGCATTTCAGGAAATTCCCAATACGACAACAGGTTACCCACCCTTTACCCTCATGTATGGTAGACAAGTATGAGGACCAGCATATATTATTGCCTATATTTGCTCGGGCACAGACAACATTGTGGAAGAATATAATTTCGTCTATGATTATGCAAACAGATTATACCAGGACATCACCAAAGCTTGTGAGATCGCGGCAGAAAACGCAAAATCTAAATTAGCTGAATATAGAGAAACAAGAAGCTCACATACCAGGTACAGAGAGTTCTCAAAAGGAGACAAAGTCTTGATTCTCTTACCGCAAGACGGAAACAACTTGTTTATGAAATACCAAGGACCTTACATTATAAGGAAAGTTGCCAATGACAACAACTATGTGTGTCAAGTCGGAAAAAAAAATAAAACTTATAATGCTAACTTGCTCAAGAAATTTGAGGAACGACAACCTATCCTGCCTCATGACATCATCTTGCCCCATGCAGCAGAGTCATTCATCAAAGATGATGATATAGATTTAGACGAAAAAATCGAATTTCTTCGTATAACCCAGAAAGAATTTCCGTCAGATGTGATGCTGGACGGAAAGTTAAGCCCCAACCAGCAGAACGAAATAAGACTTTTACTGCAAGGATTTCCTGACACGTTGAGTGATTTGCCGGGCAGGACTCAACGCATAGAGCACACAATCCGATTAGTGGATGACACACCCTTCAGAATAAAACAATACCTACTACCCTTACATGCCACTGATTCTATTGACGCTGAAATTGATAATATGCTTTCGTCAGGCGTCATAAGACGATCATCGTCACCATATGCTTCTCCGATCACTGTAATTATGAAAAAGGATAAAACCATAAGATTATGCATAGACTTTAGTAGATTAAACCGCATCACCGTTTTTGACGCAGAACCTATTCCCACTTTGGATGAATTAGTCTCAAAATTAAATGGAGCCCGATATTTCACCAAATGCGACCTTACGAAAGGATACTGGCAAATACCACTAGTTGAATAGTCAAAGGCGTACACGGCATTTCAAACATCAAAAGGATTTATGGAATTCAACTTCATGCCATTTGGCCTATCCACAGCCGCCTGCACATTTCAAAAAGCCATGATAGTCATGCTTGGTGAACTCGACTGCGTAGTCTCATATTTCGATGATGTTCTCATCTTCAGCAACACATGGAAAGAACATATGCAACATATCAAAAAGGTATTAGAAACATTGCGAGCCTCAGGATTTACAATTAGACCATCAAAAACATGTGTAGGATGCACAAGCATTGACTTTCTCGGGCACATCATCAGTGCAAGTCATATAAAACCCGACCCTGCTAAAACCGAAAAGATAAGGAACCTCAAGGTGCCATCAACAAAAAAGGAGGTTCGCTCGATTCTGGGACTGATGAATTATTACAGACGATTTGTCAAAAACTTTAGTTCCCTCACTCAACCGTTGATAGAGCTGACCAAGGAAACTAGTCCAAACAAAATACGATGGACTCACGAATGCCAGATGGAAGAAGCCCTTACATCAGAACCAATACTCCGTGTGCCCGATTTGTCTAAACCATTTGTAGTTCAGTCCGACTCCTCAAACAAAGCGTTACGGGCCGTACTCTTGCAGGAACACGAGGGATCATTACTCCCTTGCTTCTACGCGTCAAGACGTCTGCTAGACAGAGAGATACATTATGCAATCATGGAGAAAGAAACTATGAGTATAGTTTTTGCACTCCACAAATTTTCAAAATACCTCTTCATGCGACCCTTTTATATTCAGACTGATAACAAACCATTATCGTTCCTAAATAAAAATAAAGAGCGGAGCGCTAGACTTACTAGATGGGCACTGTCCATTCAACAATCATTTACAGTACAACACATAAGTGGCGCGAACAACGTCGTGAGCGATGCACTAAGTCGTATTTACTGATGTAACAGCCACAACAATACTGTTTACCTAGAATATCTGACAATTCATAATTAAATTATAACCATGTTACGGACATATACATAATTAAAATAGAACGGCATAAAACCGAAGCAAACACATTCTACAGTACTATGTCACGTACGAAAGATTACAAAGTGATGATGGATGTTTGTCAGCATTACCTGTGACGAAGTATATAGTTTTTTGTATAAAAAAGACTGTATAAGACTGTGTTTGACATAAAAGATAATGTTCATATTATCATTCGTATCATTTGTATTCCACATAAGTTTGAAGACAGAGAAGAATGATTATGCTATTTAAACAAGCCCTATAATTGACATCTGACGGTAAATGCAGGACTGAAATTAAGAAGAGAATAGCCATTGCAAAGGCTTCTTTCCAAAAAATGAGCACCATTCTTAAAAATAGAAATATATCATTTTCAACCAAATTGAGGGTTTTGAAAACATATGTGTGGTCTATACTTTTATATGGATGCGAAACTTGGACAATAACTGCAGAAGCCAAGAAAAATTTAGAGGCAGCGGAAATGTGGTTCTACAGGAGAATGGTAAGAATATCATGGAAAGAAAAAAGGACAAATGAATCTATATTAGAAGAAACGAACCAAGAGAGATCCCTCATAAACACAATAAGGAAAAGGCAACTGAAATTTTTAGGACACATATGTCGCCATAAGGGACTGGAATTTTTATCTCTTACAGGCAAGATAGAAGGTACAAGAAGCAGAGGTAGACAAAGGATTACATTTCTTGATAGCTTGAGCTCTTTTGTGACAGGAAACAACAAAGACAACATAGCCTTACTGCGGATGACGGAAGATAGGGACAGGTGGAGAATCATGATCGCCGATGTCTGTTCCAGACAGGGCATTTGAGAGAGAGATAATTACAATTTAAATTATTAACTTCTTAAAACTATAAGATCTGAATTATATTTTATCCATACTGTATTATAATGCATTAAAAAAAATGAGTTCCCACTCTAGTGACAATTAATTTGTTTACGGGGGAATTGTCGATGTCATGGTCGGCACATGTAATACATAACGATCTTATAGATTGTATTTTAATCACATAATCTGCTGAACTAGATAATTATTTGAATCCTAATCCGAAGTGATATTACGACTGACCACTGTTTCGTTGTTTGTTTGTTGTGAAGATAGCAGCCAATCATATACGAGCTAAGCGGATTGAGAAGGTACTCAAAAGTCCTCAAGAAAAGTTGAGACGGAAAAACTTGGTCAGTGGACCCATAGCTCTCGAAGAGGACAGGGTGAGTCAGAAAGAAGGGAGACATCACAGAAATAGCTCTTTGGCAGCTTTGAGCTCTACTGTGTAGAATATTTTACTCCTATGAATATAGCATAAATCTTACTCTAAATCAACTTCCACTCGAGAGTTATCATTGATGATAGGTTTTCATTACTGACTACATATTACCATATAGAGCACGAGTCCTAGAGACTCGAACTGTTAACTACATATTCTATATGTGCTTGATTCAATATATATATATATATATATTGATTGCTGGTTGTGAAGTTACTTGTCGTAAATCTGGAGAATACTGTGTATTGAACTCCATCTCCATCAAACGGTCATGTGAATTACATTTCTTGAATTTGCTTATCGCATATTAAGAAAGCACTGATTTTAGGGTATTTTAACCGTACCATCGTGACTTGTGACTTTTTATACTAACTACCTCACGATCGTGACAATTATTACCACAGCATATGTTACTCCATTGAATTAGAATATTCAACCAAGGAACAACGGCGAATAATAAAACACAGTTTAAAAACAAGAAGGCACAAAGTAATGTTAGTAAAAATAAATAATAATCTACAAGGACTATTTGCGTGGAATTTTACAGAGACGATAAACAATAATTTACATAACTAGGTGAATAGAATGGTGTGACACAAAGTTATTTTACAGTGATAGAGAAAACCTTCTTCTTCTTCTCCTTCATCGGCGCCAGATCGCTTTCCAACCCCTGAACATTCACCGGAGTGGGCGGAGAAAAAGTCACGACTGGGTCATAGATCTCACACGCGTGAGAAGAAAACCGATCACAAACCTCGATCTAGATCCCGCCGGTCCCACCCACCGTCTAAGGTTCACAAAAGGCCTTTGTCACCAGGTCAAGATAGAAACGAAAGTGATCCGGACAGGTCTCGGGCGGATTCCCCTACATCAGAGGATTTTATTGAGGGTGTGGTAGCGCCTGATCTTTCCGCCGCAGAGAGGAAATAGTTTCGGGGAAATTAGATTCGGAGGAGAATAGGTGTGAAGATGCGCTTCATGAATTTGAAGTGAAAAAAGTCGGTGAGCCGATCTCTGAAGAACTGGCCATTTCCATAACTGAGCGAATCACTGAAGTCCCCACCGAGGAGAAGATGAAGGAGCAGATAGCGCAATATATGATACCGCAAAATTGCGGGCGCTCCAAGTCAAGGCAACGAAAAGATAAATCTGGGACATGTTGCAAGGCCAGCATAAGAAAATAGACATGCGCCTCACAACACTGCAAAAGAACATAAGTAAAGCCACTATCGCTATTGCAAAAGCAGCCGATGCGCTCACTAAAAGAGCAAAAGACAGGAAAGAAGTGACAAACAATGAGGGCACTAAGGTGAATGAAAGAAATTTGATAGACAAAATTTCGTTTCAAGGCAAAAGCAATTGCTCAAAGAAGAGACAGTTAAAACCTTTTTTTGGATTATGATGTAAGCGGCATTGCTGAGATGTCAGCGGATGGTTTTCAGTGGTTATACGGGAAAGACGTAAAAAAGCTTATTAAAGAAGCGGAGGAACAGAGACAGTTCGGCCCGTTACCCCTCTACCTCCACAAACAAATACATCGGTTACAGGAAAAGGGGCCATTTTTTAGGCAAACGCCTTGGCCCAGTGGGAAACACTGACCCCAGAAGGCGGGGCCAATCGACCCACAGTATCGTATGGCGCCATGCGAGAAGGCCGGCAGCGAACTCGAGGCGTTAAACCCTACAATAATTGATGGGGTAGAGGTAAAAGTCAATGACACTGTCAGGATAAAGCGATTGCTGGAAAATCGAAGCCGGAAACTTTCAGGCTGGACAAATTCAAATAAGTGGGTAGGGCAGGGGTCATAACACCCTCAAAACACGAAGAGGGGGAATTTGTTTCAGGCATCTTTGCCCGTCAAAAGAGTATGAAACGTATAGAATGATACATAATCTAAGGGAATTTAACAAAATGTTGAATACAAAAAAAAATTACGATGGAAACCCTAAAATCGGCTTTAAAACTCGAGACAAAAATTGTTGGATGGCAAGCATAGATCTTGTACCTGCATGCTATTGTGTACCAACTACCAGGGAGCGCAGAAAGTATTTAACATTTTTGGCAAGGTCAGCTCTATGAATACACATGTCATAGTAATGGTTTGGCACAATGCGCAAGATCATTTAAAGTCACAAAGTCAATTTATGCATACTTAAACACATCGGGCCATCCATACTTTGACCGGCTACCTAGATGACTCCCTGCTTCTGGCGGCTGAGTACAATGACTGCGTCAACCTATTTCAGATGCTATTTCAACGTTTGATAAACTAGGTTATGCAGTCCTTCCGAGCAAGTCTGTGTTATCGCCGACGCAAGAAATAAATCACAGGATTTACAACAAAAAAAAGATGAAATCCCGTCTCACTGAAAAGAGAAAAATAGCCCTCACTGAGTGTTTGTGGCCATTCGCAATCGCAACAACAAAATAAGAGATTTTACTAGACTGCTTGCTCTATAGTAGCTGGTTTTAGTGCAGTCCTTATGGACCCTTAACATTACAGAGAGCTAAATAAAGAGAAGATCAAGGCCTTGCGGCAAAACAAAATCAACAGGGAGCCACATATGACTATCTCAGACCATGCCAATGACGAAGTGCAGTAATGGCCTAAACACTATGAACACTTCTTTTTGCAATATTACAAGGCCGGACTCTGACCTTATCATCACGACTGACGCCATGCCAGCTTGATAGCTTGGGGTGCAGTGTGTGATGGGATTTGAACAGACGGCGCATGGTCACACCACAAAGCAGATCATATGCATTACATGAATGAGTTAGAACTCGACATTTTCTTTGGTCTGAAGACTTATCGTATATTAAGAAAGCACTGATTTTAGGGTATTTTAACCGTACCATCGTGACTTGTGACTTTTTATACTAACTACCTCACGATCGTGACAATTATTACCACAGCATATGTTACTCCATTGAATTAGAATATTCAACCAAGGAACAACGGCGAATAATAAAACACAGTTGAAAAACAAGAAGGCACAAAGTAATGTTAGTGATAATAAATAATAATCTACAAAGACTATTTGCGTGGAATTTTACAGAGATAAAAAACAATAATTTACATAACTGGGTGTATAGAATGGTGCGACACAAAGTTATTTTACAGTGATAATAATTAAAACATATGCATAGACTAGACTCATGGACTGGTGTGAAACAAATTATTTTTACAATGATAATAATAATGTACCTGACTAGATGCATGGAATAGTGTGAAACGACGTTGTTTTACAGTGATAATAATAATGTACCTGACTAGATGCATGGAATAGTGTGAGACCAAGTTATTTTACAGATATAATAATAACGTACATGTATATGACTAGATGCTTGCAATAAAATGACTCAAAGATATTTTACACTGATAATAAATAATAATAATAATTATCAAGCATAGACTAGATGCGTGGACTGGTGCGACTTCATAAGGTTTTGTGCTGTCAACAGTCAAGCGAGAGAGAATACTGAGGTGTGATGTTAAAATATGATGCGTTTCACTCACAGTATGTAAAATGCCAGAGGCTCTAAATGTTTCTATGCTTGATGTGAAGCCTCTGTTCCTTTTTCTCCAAGCAGGCCTAATTCTCTTCTGTGTTGCAAAATATGTGGCGTGCAACGGTGTTTCAGAATGTGCTGTTTGGGAACTGATTTATTTGGAAACTGCCTCCTGTGAGTGGTCAAGGAATTATCCATGGTTGTCTGACTCAGTGAGGTGTTCCTCATCTTGTTTTAAATCCAAATAGAAAAGCAAAAACACTACACTTGGAGGACAATTAATTTGGTAATTATAAAGGATCCAAAAAGGACGCATGTTTGTCTGTAAATAGTATGAAACAGGGTCTAAAAACAGACAGTGACACAACTTTTTAACTACGGGACTAAAAAAAGAAACAATACAAGTATAGATTTAACATATAAACGTTTCGCCTTTATTGTGGCTTCATCAGAGTGTGTGGAAAAAAAATGACTTTAACAAGTTATACAGAACATTAGAAGAGCTGGGTTCAGACGGGACAAATGATTGGTTGGGGGAGGGGCAGTGCGTAGAATGCTTCAAGGTTCAGTGCAATGGCTAGGGATGGTGATGGCAGAGGGCGTGACCTCGTTGATATGAGGGCTGGATAAGGCTGAGCGCGTGTTTGGAACAAAATATTAGAGCTGGTTCATATCTGTAGAGAAATCAAAATTCAAAAATTGGGAAAAGGTTTTTTTTTGGTTCTACACCTGATTCGAATGGGGATACGCGGGTAGAAGAATGTTCCGTGAGCAGGCGAGATGCATGGAGCGCCGCTGTATTAGGCTCCACAAACAAGGGAAGGTGCCCTCGGGTCCTGACAAACCATAGACTTCACAGAAAAAGTCATATTCCTCGTTTAGAAAAAAAAAACATTATTGTATCCTCCAGCCACATATAAGAGTGAAAAGCAGCAAGCTCATCCTCAAACCCATCCTGTAAAAACCTAGAGATATCCTGATAAGAATACCAAACAGATGATAACGCAATTGCCTTTATGTTTTGCTGTGAGTTGGACATTTGAGTGTTTGCAATGTGGAAAGCGAATTTAAGTGAACTTTTACGATGACCTGCCCTAATCTTGAGTCAAACCTCACAATTTGGCATGCTATTACTATGCCAGTTGAGCATGTTGTTCTCGTCATATAAATCTAACAATCAATATTATCAATCTGTTTAATCCCGCTATTCTACCACATGTCTCCTGAAACTCGGTCCCTTCTTCATCTAAAATGGTTTCATCTCCAGCCTAACGAAATCATAAACTAATTCTTTAGATAATCCTTACACGCTGTGCTCACTCTGAAGCTAATCCCTAAACCCTTCAATGGTCTTCTATGTTTCCTTCCCTGCCTCCAACTCATTCCTAGGTCTTCTTTCGTGGTTAAAGTTTGTTCTCCGCTAAGTTTTAACTTCTGAATCACCCCTACTTCTCTTACAAACCTCATTCCTACGACCTGATAGAAATCTTTTAAGCTCTGATGCTACCTGTATGTCTTCTGCGTCCTTTGGTGTTCCTGCTACTGTTGATCTAATATATTTCAATTTTTATCCTTTTCTTTCTGTTGGTGTCTTTGCTAAATCTGTGGCCTTTCTTTGTGCAACAACTTTTACATGTAAGAAGGGGCCTACTTATCCTTGGCACCATGGAGTGCTTATACTAAAACTTTTATAACCTGTTGTTGTAAAAACTATCAGTAGTTCATCTCTGGCACACAAAGTGTTGGTATGGGCTGAGGAGAAGCGTTTGAAGTATTTGGGGCAAAATGACATGAGGGTCTCTCAAAAATTAAACAGCCGCCCCTTCGCTTTTCATTTAAAAAAATATGCAAGGTTCATACATAGACTTTTTTTCCATTTAAACAAATAAGGTGTCTCTCTATAAGAGACAACAACAACAACAACAAAACATTTGAATCTTGCCTACAAAAAGTTAACATGTAATAGTTAAAACTGAGACCAACATGAAACCATCAAAATGAATTTATGTGTTTTTTGTTTTTGTTTTTGTTTTTATGCTCCGTGTGGATGTATCCTTTACAGCATTATCAAACCTAATCCCAAACTTTGATGTCTGTTAAAATTAAGGAAAAAATCAATCCTCCCGCTATCAACAAAATGCAGGGGTCACAGCACAAATTGTTCTCAAACACTGAAAATCATCGGCGCCTCAATGATATAAAAAAATTTCAAAACATTTCATTATTTTAAAGTTTAAAACAAAAGAAACAGATTTGGGTAACATACACTAATTCCTGAGAAGATGAATTCAGATTTATTAGTTTCAAAAATTCCTATGTCGAATGAAATGACTATGCTTTGTAATTGATAAAGTAATGAACAATTCTCCTTGTTCTAGTCAATGCCTCCTCACTTTTAGAGACAGTGGTAGGTGAAAGCTTGGATATTTTAAAAAACTGAAATAAGGCAACAAATGTTTTTTTTTTTTTATCAAAGGCTTTTTCTGAGGTAAACTTATCTTGCTTTTTACACGTGTCACTTGCATAAATATTTTGCTATACTAGTACTAATGCCAAATGAACAAGTGTTCATTTCATCAATATTTAATTAAAACGCATTGAACTGAAGCTCTAAAATGAGCGACCGAATCAATGTTTTTGCTAATCCATATTTAATTTATAACCTGCGGCACTACAATGAACCTCAGCAAACGCTTGGGGGTCTCGACTGCAGGCTCTAGCTAAGTCGACCAATACCGGGGCAAGGGTATGGCGCATTGGATTTTCAGCCATAACACTAAGGATCATTGCTTCCATTGTTGCTGCACGGTCTAACACTGGGATGATGGGTTTAGCCTTCGGTGGTTTATTGACAGCTGCTGAAGACTGGTGACTTCCATTCTCATATGAGCTAATTGGCAGGCTACTTTGATCTTTTTTTAAATAGAGGTAAAAGCTTGTCCTTATTTCCAAATAAACTTCCTAACTCATGATTGTCTCATAAGTCTAAAAAATTTTAACGTGTTTCTGTGATGATATGATCTTTGAAGGCTAACTTGCCTCTGCCTCCATAACTGACAACATTATAAAGACTGCAGAGAGCTTTACGCATTTATTTTCTTAATGCTATCCCCAATACGAACGGTCATTTTTGCCCCCACTACCGCCTCCAATAACCTCTTTAATTTAAACTTGTTCCTCACTTAACTGTCTATTTCTTTGACTAAAGCCTCTTCTGTTCTATCCATTTATCGAAGTATCATGGCTCTTGAATCTAAAACCAGATCTTGTTTAACTTGTGCTAATTTTGTGATTTCTAGCTCTGTTATAGTACATATGTACAGATCTAGAGGCCTGAAAAATCAGGTTGGTCAAAAGTTTAAATATGATGTTATTATATGCTCAGGGATCATCAAAGCCCGTTCTCTGTAATCAGTAAAACATCTCCTATGTTTCTCTCAATCATATACAGAGACTCTGCCAATCCCTCGATCTAATCAAAGTTTTGCACCTCCTTGCGATATACGCGGTGCGAAGCGGAAAAAAAAACAATGAGGGACAGCCGTAATAAAAAAAAAAGGGCGGGGAGGAGAAGCATTTAAGCCGAAGTCCTAGAGCCAGAGGTAGATATGGTATAACTATGCGTATCTTACCGCTCAATGCCTGCATGTTGCGTCTATAGTCCTATCGGATTTTTTTTCCCGCCCATCTCTCTCAGTCTCTTAAAAGTGTAAACAAAACAATGGACTTTGGCACGATAAAAAATGTAGTTCGGAACTGCTCAAGACCATTCTGAAATTTAGTGAAAGTGGAATGCCTGGCTGAAAGTCGGAGACAGCAATACCACGGACCGAGTCATACGGAAAATGCCGAGTGTAATATTCCGCGGACTTCGTGTTTGGCCAGATACACGCGGTGTTGCGCTGAAAATTTGAAAAGTTTAAACGCCAGTGATTTATTATTTTAAAACATCTTTAATTAACGCCATTGCATGTGACACATCGATGCTGACGGAAAATGCCGAGTTTATAATTCCGAGGAGTTCGTGTTTACTCAAAAACCTATGGCAGCCAGGTATAGGCAAAATTTGCGCTTAGTTTACATCTAATTTTTTTTTATCTTTTTTTTTAAATACTTATTTTCGAAAACGCAGATTACCGCTGAAAAAAAATTCATTTTCTTCGATCCGCGGATTCTCAAGAACGGATGTTCCCAATCACAGATTTCCGCGGATCCGCGGAAAATTGTGACGCCTGAAAATACCAAACATAGCAAGTGAGCATCGAACACACTAAAATGAAGCTTAAAAATATTGATCATGCCTGGAGATACAGGTGTGAGAGGATAAAATTTGGATCTATACAGGATTTAAGTTAAAATTGATGGATACTTATGGGCTTTCTGATAAAATTTATACACATTATAACATTGTATTAACAAGTAGCAACATAATATGATCAATTTCCAGTTGCAGCACTACAACGTGTAACACTTCGGCCCTTTTCCGTGCCCCTTAATTTATAATAATAGTGTTAGGCAGAGATGCATTCTTAGAATTATATCAGAAAATATTCCACAATATAAAGATGAATATCTCACAACAAAACCAAAGTTAGTCCTTTGAGAAAAAAAATGTTTTATAATTAACAATCAATAATGCCCACAACAATATTCTCCAGCTGTCACCTTGATCACGTATACCTGGTGTTGATACAGATCCTAAAACAACAAGATAACTTCCAACTTTTTGAGGACAGAGCTTAGTAGATGTACCAGTTCTTGCAATTTCAAAATCTTTTATTGAACCAAATGAACATTTGTTCCAGAACCATCAATCATATTCTTCTGAAAATAACCTTCCTGCTATCTTCTCTATCTTTTCTTACATGCAAACTTTGCTGTGAGAGTTGATCCCACCTTCCGCCCTAAATGAGACACTGCTTCACATGTGTAGGTCTGTACAGACTCAGGATCTGGGGTGAGAGAGAACACGGTGAGATTATTGAGACATCAAAGCAAGGTCAAGGTTTATAATAACGCTTGAGACACCAAGACTTAAAACAAACAATATGATACACCCTTTGGAACACCAAGACTTAAAACAAACAATATGATACACCCTTTGGAACACCAAGACTTAAAACAAACAATATGATACACCCTTTGGAACACCAAGACTTAAAACAAACAATATGATACACCCAATTGCTATAACCGTTATGGTGTAGCCAATTAGTGGAGAGGATATTTTGAACAGGACCAGATTTCTGTAACTTAAAAAAAGCATGATACAAAGGTGAAATTCTTGGAAAACATTCTTTCCGGTTTTTGTTTTTTTTTTTTGTTTGTTTGTTTTGTTATTTTTTTTAAGAAGCTTACCTCAGCTTATCTCTCATATAATATCCATCATTGACTTTGACATTTGAATTTATATTACTCTTTTCCTCAATACTTTAACAGTTTTCATGATAATTAAATAAGATGTAATTTGTGCAAAGTAAGAAAAGTAAATATATCTCTAATACATAATAATTATGAACGCATGTAGATTTTTAAATAAGAAAACTGGCTTCATTTACTGGGGTAGTATGGAATGTGCAGGTCCAATGAAATAGATTACAGTGAACTGCTGTGCCTTAAAGTTGATTATATACTTTGCATACAATATTTAAAATTTATGCTATCAGGAGGATCAAAGCAATAAATATGAATGCTTTTTTATCTAATACTATTCAGAAATTTCTTAAGTTATTGGTTGTGCTGAAATCACAATTTATCCTTTAACCAATGAAACATCACTCGCTATCATCTATGTGGAGTAAAATATTGAACGCATCAGTGTACTTACTAGCTCTATTAGCAGATTAAAAGGAGTTCTCACATATTTTTTGTATTTTTTTTTTAAGATGAGTGCACAGGGTTAGTGAACAAAGATCTCTCATTTATGTTTTGTTTTATTTCTTCGGGACGGGTGCAAAATGAGACCTTTATGTATTTTACCTGAACATATTCTTATAAATACGTGATGGAAGTACAGAACAGAAAAACATTATTCAAGTCTAACAGCCCATGATAAGAATGACTTCTGATGGTGCTGTATCTAGAGTCTATATTTAGTGGCTTTCCTGAGTGATGAACTTGGTTGTAGAGTGGATGATCTTAATTTTTTTAAATGAAGGATATCTTACTTTTACATAAATAAAAGTATGAAAAAGCCAGGGTAGAACAGGTCAAATTTGGGGAACTTGGTACAATTGGTGATAATTTATAGATCTTATTTGAAAATAATTCGCTTCTGTTCCCTTTCCAAAAAACCAAAAACAAAAATTATGGATTTTTAAAAATAAAAGAGACTAACAAGCAGGTTACTGACATGGACAAAATAAGTTTCTTTTGAAATAGCAGAGGTAAGTATTGAATTTCTCTCTCTCTCTCTCTCTCTCTCTCTCTCTCTCTCTCTCTCTCTCTCTCTCTCTCTCTCTCTCTCTCTCCCTCTCTTTCTTTCTCTCTCTCTGTGTCTCTCTGTCTCTCTCTCTTTATTCTTTTTTTATATAGACAAGTCATAAGATGTGTCTTCTAAACTATAATCACCTTTTGTTAAACCTCTTTGTCTTTGATAAAAAAAGAAGGAGCAATGCATTTGTCAATGAAAATGTTCTTAGTTTACTTTGCATTTAAAGTAGAAAGTGACCACCAGATGATAAACCAGTTCATGTGTCTCCGTAGCTCATCAGCTGAGTTTTAAAGTACATTGCATTCATTGAAGAATTTTGTCTGATCAGAACGACATCGCCCAGAAATTCTTCCATTTTTAGAAGATCTGGTAAAGGACTTTAAACAGGAACAGGGAGCATTTTGGTATTTTATCGATGTTACACGGCCATTTGTCCTGCTCTAGCTGTACATACAGGGCATACAGTGCTACCAGCAGAGGGACGAAAAAAGCACCGTTTTCGTATGCTGCTGGAAGATCAGACTCTGTCGATAAAGATCTTAACCTACCCAGCTTAATCTAGTTTTACTTATCAAACCAATACGGTTTGTGGTTTGATTTGAGAACAAGAGGTGATTATTTGCTTCCCTGTACAAACAGGCGTGTCGAAAGTGCCAGCAAGATCAGCAAAACAATAGGAACTGTGGAAACGCTCAACATTTGTTAAGTTTAAGTTACTTCTCATTCTTTACATAATTAAAAGACAGACTTTCATCAGCACCTTGTGTGGTGATGTGATTAGGAGACACAGTCAAAGGCGCCTCGGCTGAATAGTGATTGTGTCATAATACACAAGTACCACTGACTTTTGAAGGGAGGACCTTCTGTTTGAACTCCTCAGGACTTAATCACATTTTTATTTCATCAGTAAGGGATCATTCCCTGTGAGAGAAAGTAGCAAGAATTTCGAAGACTCAGAATCTCTCACGTGATGTAGTGTACACAATCTTGTGTTTATGTTGTGGAGGTGGAGGGAGTAGCTCCACAAGATCTGGTTTTGCCATAATTTTTTAGTGCATCATGACGGCAAAAACATAGAGAATGGTGAATTAAAATGGGAAGATGTGATAGGGATAGGGCATATTATATCAATAACTAATCCACCCAAAATGCTCATAAATGATAAAATATCTGGAAAAAATCGCATGGTCTTGAACCCCCATATCCCTGGGCTAATGTCCATCATGGCTAGAAGATTTGAGTCAGTGCTTATGTTGTTTTGGGAACTTGAAGTAATCATATATCCCATTGGTTGACTTAATGTAGACCATTCACCAAAACCAAAGTTTTATTATCATCATCTTACAGCTGATTTCAAACAAAATCTTCACAAGACTCACTGCTCTTGTCACGTGACACTACTAGAATCCCGGCGGACCCAACTATCTGACCTCCCTTGTACCACTGTGCCGTGCCCCTGGGATGACCATCAGAGCTGAGGCTGCAGGTACAAGTGGTAGATTCCTCCAGGAAGTAACCCTGTACCGCCTGAGGGCGGCAGCTATGGGATGTTTGAGAGAAACCTGAGGAGAACAAAGAGGAAAACTGAGGTATTATGAGACACTACAGATTACTGTCATCTGTCCTTGCTGCTTCCATAAATGATGTGCATATTTTCATTTAATAGTGGGTTGTTTGCTTTTCTTTTTCATTTTTTAAATGTATGACCTAATACTAAAGTTTCCTCTTGCACATTAATTTGTTGTAAGAACTTTGTTGTAATCAAAGTCTGGACAATAGGTTTTCAAAGCATTTTTGGAGCTTAAAGTAACACTTCATGAAGAGAGAGAGAGAGAGAGAGAGAGAGAGAGAGAGAGAGACAGACAGACAGACAGACAGACAGACAGACAGACAGACAGACAGACAGGCAGACAGACAGACAGACAGACGGACAGAGAGAAAGAAGGAGAAACAGACACACACGCATACAGAGACAGAGACAGACACATAGACAGAGAGAGAAGGAGAGCGAGAGAGAGAGAGAGTGAGTGAGAGAGAGAGAGAGAGAGAGAGAGAGAGAGAGAGAGAGAGAGAGAGAGAAGCAAACAGACAGGCAGAGAAAGAACAGAAAAGGGAAGAGAGTAAAAATAGAAAACTGTTTCATGACTTTTCCAGCAGCCATTTAATAATTTCCAGGACTCTCAATAATTTGCATATATATATACAATGTCCTTGTTTTCACTGTTTACTTTTCATTTTGTCCAGTTTTTAAATGTTCAATTTTGCACTAAAGAAGAAAATGGCTGTAGAACATTGTGCTTTCTTGCTATTCCAGACATTTCTCCCTTAGTGCACATTCTGCAGGCTACATGATTTTCCTGAGCCTCTCTGTAGGGTGACGTGCCTTTTCAATAATTATGATTTGGAGCATGGGCTCTTTCCACATTCAAACTAGGTAAAGTGCTAGTTATGTGGGTATTAAGGAAATCAACAAACTATCATTTTTCAGCTCAGAATCCAGTTTTAAAGTCTTTGAATTTCTTTTTAACTGCGATGATTCTATTTTTTAAAAGAACGAGCCTTAAGATTCTGTTTTATTCAAACAAAAATTATACTTTGAACGTCATCGCGAGTCTTTAAAGTACGCTGTCGGCCATGTTTGAGGTGGTCTGAACCACACACATCATGGTTACAAATAGAATACGGTTCAAATTAATATTACCATCTTAAGTATTGTTGTATTTAAGTTTCACAGGCTGTCACCAATAATCTTTCATTCTGTTATATCTTAAAGAATTTTTCTCTTTTTTCATATGTATTACATGTATTTTTAAGCTCTATATTTACTGTTTGTTACATCTCTCCCTCATGTTCTCTTTTTCACGTACTGTCATCTCTATGTCTATCATGAAATAACTTTTTAAGATCTCAATCTCTGTGTTCTTTTTTTCCTATTCTTTAATCTTTGCCTTTTCCTTTTTTTATTTCTCTCTCTCACACACACATTCACACGCTAACTCTTGCCTCCGTGTATGAAAATTAAACATAGGTGTAAATATGGCCTATAAGTTACCATCTAAAATTTTCGCTATCACCATAATACATTCAAATTTTAGAATATACTTTCAATTTGATTGTAACTGTTCCATTCATTACTACTAGGGTCCTTATTTTTGCAGAACAAATTTGTAATGGCAGACTTACTCCCTAACAAAGATTTGGCGGTTGCAACGCATTGTGCTACAAGTTGATCTATTCATTTCCTCACCCTTTTTTTGGTGTGTAACTTTTGGGAAGCGGATCGACTAAATCTATGAACAATGTTTTATTCATTTGTATAATATCTGTATTTCAAGCCTAAGAACTGAGTAAAGTTTACATAACACAGCCCGAACTTGTATGGCCTAGATTCCTCTGGATTCTTCGACCTAGTTCTAGCAAGTAGTGATATTTCGTCAGTCCTTGTTTACCTATGTTCTGATTGGTTGCTATTTTATAGCGCATTACTCATCTCGTATGATTTGTGTAATTCTTTTTCTGGGTTATTCGATAAGATTTTGTATAAATAAGGGTCGAATAGTGTCCAGTGAGTCAACATCAAGTCAATCTAAAGTGAGTTTAAGAGTCTACCTACAGTTATTTCAAGACTTAACTTTGTGTGTACAGTGATTATAGAGTCAACCTCTGGTGCTGGATTAAACAGTTTGCAACTTCTACTAGCGGACATCAAAATTTTCTACGGACGTACCGAGTGACTGGCTGTTTATATTTTCATACCCCTAGACAAACAGAGCCTAACAGATCACATCATGAAATCTGTTACAGCGGTAAACAATTTAACTACGCTACCATGCAGAACAATTTATACGAGAGAAACAAACAGGGACTCAGATTGAATGCTTTCATGAGGTTTATGATACAGCTGGTAAAGGGCAGTTAGGTAAATTTATTTGTTATCTTTCGCATTAGGCAACCTTTTTGAGATTAGGCAAAACAGTGTTGCATAATATGAAAATATGGCTATTTTTGCCTAATGTTGATAGAAAGTAACAAGTTAAAACCACTAATTGTGAACTCTCTATCAAGTGAAGTGAGAGATAATACTAAACAGCTTTCTTCAGTTGGGCTGAATCCGTAAAAACAAAACAAAATCATAGCATCATGTCAGTGATTCATCTTTACAGTCCAGTTGAGCAATTTAGTTCAACTTCTGGTTCCTTGTTTTCAATATTTTCAAACTTTATTTTCTTATTTTGATACAGATTCAGTTTTTATCTCAAATGTTTCAAAATAGAAATTACTTTAAAAGCAGAAAAACCGGACGACCTTTGGGGATTGAAATGTGAATTGAAATCTGAAAACTTGCAACTCCATGCGGGAATCCCTATGTCCCTCTTGTTCAACACTGGTGATAAGTGCACCACTCTAGAAATCTTCAAGCTATTCTAATTTGTTCGCCTCATACCAAGCTCTATACAAACTCGGTACAAAAACGATTGGTTTCATGTTATTGATGTTAATAAATTCAAGCTAAAAAGACACAAAAGTAATTTTTGAGATCAAAATAGCACACGGTAAATCAGCTTAGGCGACAGAGACATTCTCCAACACAAACGATATTGAAGTCACTTGAGATAGGGGGCAGGACTGACAGATTTAATCATAAACATTTCCACAACTTTCTGAGTTCACAGTGAGCTCTGGCTGAGGAGTAAACATGGCCCAATGCAGATTTCAATTCGCCATCGACATTTCACTCCTTGGTAACATGAGATACACGCCGGCCAGTCCCAGTCACTTCGGGCGCTGCGCTCAATCTGGTCACACGTTTTTTACTCCCAGCTTTGCCTTTGATACGGATTACTACTTTTCTTCATACGGATATTTACTATCCGACATTGATTGCATTTCCAGTTCTTGTTTGTCTCTTTTGGATATGCATCCTTGTAATTTTTATCTATTATTTCCGGAGGATTGCATAAAGGTAGGACGGTTTTATTTTTCTCTCTGGCCAACTTACAGTCTATTGAGGTAATCATCTATCTAGATCTATATTTAACTTTATGTTACACATGCATTATTTTATAGTTTCTTGATCCTTTGAGTTTAAATATCTTAACTCGCTCTTCAGGCAATCATATTATCATTTGTTTTGTTGTCTGAAGATAGCGCTCGTCGCCTTCTGAGCAAGATATTTTCGCCTTCTGGGCGACATAATTTTTCCCAGACATTTGGGCAATGACATTTTCCAATCTTCTAGCCTTTTAGGGCATACACCTGTTTTCTGCTGAAAATTGAATTAATACTACTATCCTCTAGGTTTTTGGTTGTCGGTAGAGAATTTAATTTTGTCTCTAACTTTGTTTGCAAGTATGGAATGGGCTACATTATCAACCCACGAAGAAATAAAAATTGGAAAGGAATGAAACAGCAAGACGAGTTTAGAAGAAGTAGTTCAAAAGAACTCTGAGGTAACGAACAAATTAATGAACTTCATCACTAAAAAAACGAATGAAAGAAAGAGAAAGTCTTCTTCTTCTTCTCCTTCATCGGCGCCAGATCGCTTTCCAACCCCTGAACATTCACCGGAGTGGGCGGAGAAAAAGTCACGACTGGGTCATAGATCTCACACGCGTGAGAAGAAAACCGATCACAAACCTCGATCTAGATCCCGCCGGTCCCACCCACCGTCTAAGGTTCACAAAAGGCCTTTGTCACCAGGTCAAGATAGAAACGAAAGTGATCCGGACAGGTCTCGGGCGGATTCCCCTACATCAGAGGATTTTATTGAGGGTGTAGCAGCGCCTGATCTTTCCGCCGCAGAGAGGAAATAGTTTCGGGGAAATTAGATTCGGAGGAGAATAGGTGCGAAGATGCGCTTCATGAATTTGAAGTGAAAAAAGTCGGTGAGCCGATCTCTGAAGAACTGCCAATTTCCATAACTGAGCGAATCACTGAAGCCCCCACTGAGGAGAAAATGAAGGAGAAGATAGCGCAATATATGATACCGCAAAATTGCGAGGCGCTCCAAGTCAAGACAACAAAAAGATAAATCTGGGACATGTTGCAAGGCCAGCATAAGAAAATAGACATGCGCCTCACAACACTGCAAAAGAACATAAGTTTAGCCACTATCGCTATTGCAAAAGCAGCCGATGCGCTCACCAAAAGAGCAAAAGACAGGAAAGAAGTGACAAACAATGAGGGCACTAAGGTGAATGAAAGAAATTTGATAGACAAAATTTCGTTTCAAGGCAAAAGCAATTGCTCAAAGAAGAGACAGTCAAAATCTTTTTTTGGATTATGATGTAAGCGGCAATGCTGAGATGTCAGCGGAAGGTTTTCAGTGGTTATACGGGGAAGACGTAAAGAAGCTTATTAAAGAAGCGAAGGAACAGAGACAGTTCGGCCCGTTACCCCTCTACCTCCACAAACAAATACATCGGTTACAGGAAAAGGGGCCATTTTTTAGGCAAACGCGTTGGCCCAGTGGGAAACACTGACCACAGAAGGCGGGGCCAATCGACCCACAGTATCGTATGGCGCCATGCGAGAAGGCCGGCAGCGAACTCGAGGCGTTAAACCCTACAATAATTGATGGGGTAGAGGTAAAAGTCACTGGCACTGTCAGGATAAAGCGGTTGCTGGAAATCGAAGCCGGAAACTTTCAGGCTGGACAAATTCAAATGAGTGGGTAGGGCAGGGGTCATAACACCCTCAAAACACGAAGAGGGGGAATTTGTTTCAGGCATCTTTGCCCGTCAAAAGAGTATGAAACGTATAGAATGATACATAATCTAAGGGAATTTAACAAAATGTTGGATACAAAAAAAAAATTACGATGGAAACCCTAAAATCGGCTTTAAAACTCGAGACAAAAATTGTTGGATGGCAAGCATAGATCTTGTACCTGCATGCTATTGTGTACCAACTACCAGGGAGCACAGAAAGTATTTAACATTTTTGGCAAGGTCAGCTCTATGAATACACATGTTATAGTAATGGTTTGGCACAATGCGCAAGATCATTTAAAGTCACAAAGTCAATTTATGCATACCTAAACACATCGGGCCGTCCATACTTTGACCGGCTACCTAGATGACTCCCTGCTTCTGGCGGCTGAGTACAATGACTGCGTCAAACTATTGCAGATGCTATTTCAACGTTTGATAAACTAGGTTATGCAGTCCATCCGAGCAAGTCTGTGTTATCGCCGACGCAAGAAATAAATCACAGGATTTACAACAAAAAAAAAAAAGATGAAATCCCGTCTCACTGAAAAGAGAAAAATAGCCCTCACTGAGTGTTTGTGGCCATTCGCAATCGCAACAACAAAATAAGAGATTTTACTAGACTGCTTGCTCTATAGTAGCTGGTTTTAGTGCCGTCCTTATGGACCCTTAACATTACAGAGAGCTATATAAAGAGAAGATCAAGGCCTTGCGGCAAAACAAAATCAACAGGGAGCCACATATGACTATCTCAGACCATGCCAATGACGAAGTGCAGTAATGGCCTAAACACTATGAACACTTCTTTTTGCAATATTACAAGGCCGGACTCTGACCTTATCATCACGACTGACGCCATGCCAGCTTGATAGCTTAGGGTGCAGTGTGTGATGGGATTTGAACAGACGGCGCATGGTCACACCACAAAGCAGATCATATGCATTACATGAATGAGTTAGAACTCGACATTTTCTTTGGTCTGAAGACTTTTGCAAAAGAATTAGTGAAACAGGCGAGGCTTACCTTGGTAAGGTGATGATTATTTCCGATTTTATGGAAACAATCGTCAGGAACGGAGGTGTAACTTGAGAACCGCGGGAGGTGCCGCTAGCCAGACTTTAGTGTGTACCTCATTTGTGCTTGTATATAACCACTTGAAAGAATTGTACTCTCTAAACACAAATAACAAGATAAACTATGCATAGCTAATGGTTAGATCAACAAGGGAGGAAAGGGAGGGCGATTTACACTTCCGTTCCTGACGACTGTTTCCGTAAAATCGGAAACAATCATCATTTTACCAAGGTAAGTCTCGCTTGTTTCACTAATTTTATCTCACCAGCCGTCAGGTTCTACGGTGTAACTTGAGAATTTAGAGCCACAAGCACAAATTAGGGATATTAAAAAAGTATTATGACAAACCACGGGCATGTTTGCATACTGTACACTGTACAATCTGATCGTCATAAATTTAGTCATTTTTGGTCTATAAAGTTGTCAATTATAGAAGTAACAAAATTTAACTTCGGTGTCATTTTATAAAACTTTGCATCACTGGCCCAACCAGCTGCTCTGATAATGGTAGTTGATAAGTAATTTAGTTTCTTCTCTTCTAAGTTCAGACGTCCGTTTGAAGGAGATAGACTATACAAAGAGGACGGTTGACAGGAAACGCGATCAATTCAATGGGTGCTTGATGCACTCCTATGCGAGAATGTTTAAGCAGACTAGGCACAAAAATCATACATTTATCGTCTGACGATTTCATATGATTTAAGTCTAACATATATATAAAGTTTGACAGCGTTGTACAGATAGTCAAGTTAAAAGCATTACAAGTTTTAGCTTGCTGTTTGAGGCATAGAAGGTTTAAGCTCGTAGAAGCCTTTTATAAGCCGCTTGACATCTACCAAACGTTTTATCATCCGATACTCTCAGCAGGCGTGAAAGAGCCGACCTGGTGATGCATACCGATGGGTATGAAGCTCCTTTGTTTTTTTTTTTGCAGCTCAGTTAGGAAGTCAATAGCTGTGGCTATAGACGCCGAAGAGGGATCTTGAGTCCTCTTAGCTTTAAACTCTCGCCACTTGTAGGTGGCGTACATTTTCTTTGTTTCAGTTCTACATGATGACATGATGATGTCAATAGCTTCATCTGAAATGCCTTGATTTGCATATTGCACCCGGACACTTTGCAAACTAATATCCTTAAGTGTTTGTGTAGCCGATGGTGCCCAAGTGGATCTGATGGTAATTGGAGAAGGTTGATGTGTGCAGACAGTATGACTGGATTGTCTGTCAGTATCTCCAGTAGAACTGGGTAGAATGCCTGATTTTGCCAGTACAAGACGACTTCTATGCCGGCGCAATGTCCTCCTGGAATTTTTGCTGTGTCCATCTAAGTTTATATTCCTAGATTCTGTATCAGCTTCTGTATTTAGACAACCTTGAATGTTATTTGTGCTAACCCAAATACCTGCTGATATGCACTAGCACCAAAGCTGTTTCGCTATGGAGTTCAGGGGTTCGGATTTCTGTGATCCAATTTTGTTTATGCAGTGCAGAGCACTAGTCAAGCCATAGCTTAATGTGTGTTTTTCAAGTCTTTAGCAAAAGGTTTTAAAGCATAAATTGAAGCCATTAGTTCTAGGCAGTTTATGTGGTAATGTGATTTTTCACTTTCCCTCCAGCGGCCACACGTTTTCTTTCTATTACACAATGCATCCCATCCTGAGTTACTAGCACCACTTGTTATAACCAGAGAAGGGCTACCGTGGCTTAATACGACATTATGCGCCTTAGGCAAGTTCTGAATCCACCACTCAATCTCTCGTAGACAGTTCTCACACAACGCTATTTTGGCTTCCCAATTACCTTTAGTTGCTTTAATAGCTGAGGCTTTGTATCGTTCTAACGTACGATGATGCAGTGAGCAGTGCATGACACCAGGGAAAGCAGCTATCAGCTGATCTATGAGACATGCTAGTTCTCGTATAGTAACTCTAGGTTGGTCATGGATATTCAAGCAGTATACAGTACTCTTCCTGTCCTCAGTTAACGTAATAATCCTGGACACTGAAGATATTTGAAATGCCAGATACGAAATTACCTGCGTAAGCTCTAAAATTGATTTATCAGGATGTACAACAAATCCCAATTTGTCAAACAAAGTGACGGTATCAATAATATTCTGTGTGCATGATTCAATCGATTTACCCACTAAATAAGAGGCAAGAAACCCCGTGGATATATGACCCCAGCTGTGTAGTGTGCCATAGATAGGTTTTGCAAGTTTGGTAAAATTACTTGGTGCCTGGGACAGTTCATTGAGGTAAGGGGTAAATTGATACAAATCATCGCCCCGATTAAACTCAAAACTTTCGGTCTTGAAATACAATGGGCACACTGAAGTAAGCGTGATATATATGTATCTATGCTTGCCATCAAGCAATTGGGCGTGATTAGCGTCAATGCCTTGTTAAAGATTCCCATCTTAATTTTTTTTAATAGAGAACATAATTGTTAGACTTTTACGATTTAAGATAACCCGAAGGGTAGCAATAATAATTTTATTATTGTAAGCCTGTACCCCTTTTTTTGGTTTTTTTTTTATATTGAAAAGTTCAAAATTAATATCTTGCAAATTTCTTCGCTATTAGGTTGACATTATCTTAGATTTAAACTACAATGACCAGAACCAACCTTAACTTATCTATTACAATTTTGTATTGATTCTGTAAAGGTTTTATCATAAGAAAATCACATCAGACTTACTGAGGGTAACAGTTTTGTCAGCCCGTGTCCCAGTCACCTTGGCGGGATCGCCTGTCACACCAGGATAGATGTATCCTGTAAAGCTGTGTGTCCCCTCCCCCAGCTCCTGGACTGACACACTGACTGAGCATTGAGACCTGTAGTAGACTGGAGTCCCACCAGTTTCTGTGTGGCTGTAGACTGGGTTGGTTATCTCTACCGCGTTACCTCCCTGGGAGATATAACATAAACAACGGTGAGATGAGCTTTATGGATCATCATTGTTTCTAATGAGACCATTCAGTATTGTGTATGAGATACATTCACGGCTGAACTAGCAGGTAATTTTAACATTTATCTCTTCAGCTTTGTTTTTTCTTGGTTTTTAATTAGAAAAAATGTTTTTCTCTGATTTCCACTCTTCTCTCTCTCTCTCCATGTCCCCACTTTCTTCCTTTCTCTCAACAGTCCTCCCCTCCCCCCTAACTCTTTCCTAACTTAATGCTTCTGTCCATCTTTTATTATTTTTTTTTCACTCTTTTTCTCCATCAGACTTTCCTTTTCTCTGTCGCTCTCTCTCTTTCAATAACTCTTTTTTTCTTTCCTCTCTCCTTTCCATTCCTTTGTCTCTAAATCCCTTTTTATTTCTTTCCTCTTTCTCTTTTACCTCTCTCAGCCTTCGCCCTCTATCTGGGTTCTAAGTCCATATATCTCTCTCTTTCCTTCTCTCTCTCTGTCTCTGTCTCTTTCTTTCTCTCTGTCTGTCTGTCTGTCTGTCTCTGTCTCTGTCTGTCTGTCTCTCTCTCTCTCTCTCTCTCTCTCTCTCTCTCTCTCTCTCTCTCTTTCTCTGTCTCTTATTTCTTTCTCGGCTCTATTAACCCATAATTGTCGATCATGATATATCTGTCAAAATGTTCCTTCTATAGCTGATATAAATAGCTGAAATAAAAAGGCATAGCTCAATGCAGAATACTCTGTTTATAAAATTCAAATGCTTTAATCTCTACGATTTACGGTTTTCAAATAACATTTTAATTTTTTTTAAGTTTTGATTTTTCTTACAATTTTTCTTTTCACCTTATCTTGCATATTTTAATATTTTCTACCACAACAGTCTTGTTTAACAATAAGGCTAAAAGTTCTTCCATTTGTTTTAGACGTTGAATGCAGTTTTAAAGTTCCTTTCAGCATCTAAAGCATTTTCTTTCTGTGGGTGACAATCTCAGAGAGATGTGTAATCTTTGTTTATAATCCACAAGGAATTCTTCTGACCAAATATC
The DNA here is from genome assembly GCA_033675545.1 of Elysia crispata. Lineage (NCBI taxonomy): Eukaryota > Metazoa > Mollusca > Gastropoda > Plakobranchidae > Elysia > Elysia crispata. Next base: position 101,763 of record JAWDGP010003473.1, read on the forward strand.
TTTCTCAATTTTTTTTTAAACAAGATAACTGTCAAAATCCCTTCGTCTCTGATGGTATTGCTTAGTGCCTTCCATATTATAGTGCTCTTCTTTGTACAGATTTAAAGACTCTAAAACAGATCATCCCTTCGCTTTTCTCAAGGATTATAAAAATTCTGGAAGTTTTTTTTTTATTTATTATATATATATATATATATATATAAAACATCAGCTTAGTCGTATAATGACAAAAAAGACCTCTTACCAAAGTCCCGGCGCAATGGAACCGTCATATAAGAAAAAAAAACTCTAACCTGTATCTTTAGTTTCAAATACATTTGTTCTTTATCTCTTTGTAAAAGTAGGGAGGTTGATGTAGTTGTTTTACTTGTAGTTTAGCTTAGTGTCGGGAAATCAGCCTCCGCCCCATTACTGGGTGATAATTTAACTTCTTCTCTTTTGCGTTCTTCCATTTTGAAGTGTAGCTATGTTGTTAGTTCTCAACACCCACTCATCCTCAGTTATGCTCAACTGATACTCAAAGACCGGAGAATGTTAACTCTATAGCACAGCTGCTGAGCACGCTACCATAATAAGTTGGGCCTGTAATTACTTGGAAGAAGCATTGAGCATCGATAGATAACTAGTGGGTTCTATTGCGATAGGAAGAAAGTAACCACCCACGTAGTTATATTTGGCGGCAAGCAGCAGGATAATTTGAGTATATATGCTCAAAGTTGTGTTGATTTTCAAGTGTTTAATTCCCTATTCATTTTTTTTTTCTTTTGCGGACTTCGATCTCATTCCTTAAGTTCCGTGTCTCTTGCCAAAATGTCTGGCGGTCAGCCAGCCCCGACTACTGCAAAGGGAGATAAGGTGGTGATCTACGCTCCAATAGATGTGGCAGTAGATAAGTTCTGTGGCAATGGGCGGGTCGGGGAAACAGATTCCTCGGGTCGGATGGAAAGAGTGTGGGAATATCTATAGCTCATTTTCCAAGGAAAGGATTTCTGTCCTATACGAGAAAATCTGAAAAGCCGTGGAGTCCGAGATAAAATGTCACCTTGAAGGAAGACCAGCCACCTCTGACCAGATCTTGGACGATATAAGAAAATGTTATGGGGAGAAAAGGATTATTCTTGCCCTACTGAGGGCTTTCTTTAATACAAAGCAATGAGGGGATGAGGGAGTCCGTGCCTTTTCACATCCACTTGAAAAACGCCTTTGATGCCGTTATTACCCGACAAAGAGACAGCCAGGTGGACCACGATACCATAATAAGTTGGGCCTGCATTTACTTAGAGTAGGGAGATGCACTGAGCTTCAATAGATAGCTAGTGGTTCCTATTCCGGTAGGAAGTAAGTAACCACCCACGTAATCTGTTTATTCCTAGCTTTCCTACAGTCCAACAGTTTTACATCAGATGATCCGCTTGACTTGTATTTAGGCCCAACGCCCACAGTGACCACACTCGTATATGTGTGCATGTTGTTGTGACATTGCAAAACAGACTTCACTTGTCCAACGGTGCTAGCTTACTTCTTCCATCTCTAACCGCTATAAAAGTATAAAATTCTTACAAAGAGCTGGATGGCAAACAATAAAATAAAAACAAACATACTTTTACACAGACGGGGTTAACCAAATGATATTTTAAATAGTGACTAATGAAGTTGTTTCGATATACATGTATGTGTAAAGAAAAACCAAATACATGCACTACTGCCACAAGAAAAAAATTATGATAAGGAAAAAGTAGGTGTAAGATCCACTAAGTTGATCAAACTACTGAATAACTTGCAATTAAAGGTTTTCGGTTTTTTTTCCTTTCCTAAAAAAAGCTGGCAGGGTTTAAAACACTGCTGTGATATTCTTACCACCTAACAACAAAAACATAATCAAAACACACAACACAAAGTCTATACAACCAGAGAACATGACTCACATTCTTTGTTCTGTAGAACCTACACCTGGCCTTGGGATAAACTTTACTGGTAGAGCAGGAGACAGTGACAGACTTGATATCACCAGACTCGGTGTCTTCCCTCACTGTACAGGACGGGCTCTCTGGTGGGGCTGGGGAAGCAAAGACTTGATATAAGGAGGATTTGATAAGGATAATATAAAAGAGATAGTTTGTCTATTGTATCTATATATCTTTAAAAGATCACTGTGGCTTGTGGGCCTAATTCGTTTGTTGAAATCTTTTCAGGATGCTGTTTAGTGTCACCGAGAGTGGTGTTGTTGGTCTGCTTTACTTCTGTAGGTGTTTTACATAAACCAGTAGGTCATGGCATAGTTGGCTGGGATAAGTAAGTAAGTTCTTCAAACATGATTAAAGAGCCATCATCTAGATTCCAAGATTTAGGCGAAAAGAATTTCTTCTTACTTTCTCTGAATCCGATTTTTTCAATTGTGTAGAAATTGACTTTCCTGATAAGAAACGTGCAGCAAAGCAGAGAAAAAAAATCAATAAAAACAAAAGTAAATAAAAAAGTGAGGAAAAAAGGCAGACAACTCATCAGCATGGTTGATAGAAGAATCACTCCGGTTTTGCTGAAGAAGTCCGGTTTTGCTGGAGAAGTCCGGTTTTGCTGGAGAAGCCACTCGCTGGCCTGCCAGCCACAGCAACGCTTGAGATTCCAATCACTGTCAGTCTCTTCTTGTAGCTCGATGCTATCAGTCAGCAGTTAAGACCATCAGAGTCACAATGAAACATTGATGGTGAATTATGCCAATGGTGAACTGCTTTCAGAGTCTCTTGATAGTGACAAACCGAGACATGTAGAGATAATTTGGATATGCTATCACCATCACCACCATAAAACTCAAGGCTTTTGTCCATTCATGAAATAAATGCTGATTAAATAAAGAAATATTTTTAGAGACCATAGACTAGCTAAAGAGGGTCAGGCTGGGAGTTTATCTGTGACAGCTCTTCTTAGCCCACTCTTTACCAGGCAGAACCAGTATCAGTGAGAAACAAGAGAAACAGGAAAGACAAGTTAAAAAAAAATCTGAAGAAAACCCTGGAGAAGTCTAAAGTTATCATAAAATTCGTATGATTCATCCTGAAGGTTGTCAGTTTAAAAAAAAATGAATATTTATTCAATTCCATTCTATGTCCATAAAAATGAATTAAAAATTGGCCTTGTTGCGAGGACAAACTTAAGTAAGTAAGGCGGTGGTTTTACACATCAGCTGTTTCAGAGATAAAAATGCTACAAGACCGACGCGTTTCAAATAATTCAGCAGAAAGTTCACATTCCATGAAAGGTATATCGAGGAAGTTAAGGTATGGCATTGAAAACACCGCGCTAAAATGTCTTCATCAGAGGAGCATCGCCAATAGAAGTACGCTCGTCCACTAAAATAGAGGCAACTGCTGATCTCGCCGAGTTAAGGGACGAATAGCTTGTACCAGTAGTAAACAAGTCAGTCAGAAAATCTAAAAGTTTGTGCTTAGTAGGGCGCAGAAGATCAATGTTTTTCTGATCACAAAATTTATCCAGTTCCGAAAATAACTGTCGCATGACTTTCTAGTTGTTGGTCGCCAAGCTGAGAGGATGACTGAAGCAGACTTGCCCTGAACTCCTCTATTTTATATGCGTCTCCTGGTAAGAGACAGACCAAAAGTACTATATTGGGGAAAAGCGGGTGGCATAGATTTGGAAACTTTGGTTATTGTAGAACTGGTTGTTGGGGATCGATCAGAATTGGGTTGGGAGTTTGTGGAGCATTTCAGGCCACCAGCTAAGAGTTGTCGACCTAGGCAGAATCCCAAGCACGTCCACCTTTTCCTTGTCCATCTTTTCAAGAACCACTGGGATAAAATTAAACGGAATAAAAGCATAGGCCTACATCTTTTGAAAAAAAAAAACTTGCAATCCAGAAGTATGGCATCAAGTCCCAAGATCAGCTTTCCGTGACACTTATCTTAGTACCTGATTGTTTAACCGTTAAACAAAAATATCAACTTAAATTGGGCCAAAAATTAAAATGATCCGTTGAAATACAGATTGATTCAGCCGCCATTCCATATTGCTCTTATCTACCTGAGATTCTCTATCTATGACAACATAATTTTTATCGGGAATATCCACTGCTGTAACCCTATTGGTGTGAGGTTTGCATTGTCGCATTGTGTGTAAACAATTTAATATTGTGTCCAGTAGTTTTCACAAAAGACTTTAAAAGTAATATACGTAAGACGTTCATTGATCCTCTTACTGTCTGAATATTCCACATACCTCCCCAACCTTTTTTCTTTCTTCACAGAAGTCATGAGTCACCAGAGTAAATTGACACAGCGAAGGAACGGGGTTCAATGCTTCTAAAAACGTTATCAATGTTTTGAAATCAACTGGAATACAATAATCCCATTGGCCTTTTGTGTACTTCGACGCTTTATTCCGTAAAAAATTTCTTACCGCGAATAAAAATTCACACCTAAGTCCACCCAAGAAGTGTTCATCGCTTAATTCCCTTTTATCTCTTATAGGTAAAAAGGGCCTGGCGAATGCCGAAGAACAAAGTGTCTTTGCCTTCGCACACCTCCTGGGAGAAAGGGTTTCACACATAGTTCGCGAGTTTCAAAGAAAGTCGAGGAACTCCATTTCGTGTACGGTGGTGAGAATACTTTTCTAGATATTACGAGTGAAACCGAGTCCATCGAGTAAAAAATACGGTCAAGTTCAAATCTCCGTGCTATGATTGTTATTAGAAAGAATCGATGTTAAAAACGTTCGTTCAGAAGGCATAATAGGCATAGAAAATGTCCACTTAACCAAACCAACAATTTGATCTTATTATAAAACAAACAGCATGGCTCAATGTTTCAAGTTTTAACTTTTCATACACAACATCATCATTAAGTTTGAGCAGATTCAGCATGCATTTTATCTACCTATCTTCTTTCTGCCAGCCTATATTATTTTGATAAAAGCTGGCCATGCTCATGTTGATCTTTATGAATCATATTAAATTTTTACCAAGTCCCAAATGTTTTTGTTGCAAACTATGCCTGTCTTGACGACTAAATTGATACTCACGGCCGACACCATTATGTGGGGTGGAGCAGATACAAACTCTACCTGTATACCTGCTGTCTGATTAAGAACCCACGTATCGCTCGTGTAATTTTTCCATTCATCCAGAAGGTGGGAGAGCTTGCCCGCTACATAAACTCACTCGTATTCACAATCTCGGGCATGACTATTGTGACATCTCTACCCACATTACCGACACTGCTACTGGCGCCAAGAATAACCGGGCGCTCACTGGACACTATACTTACTTTTGAGGCCGGTATTGTGTCCGAGTAGCCTAATGCTCGATTACTCTGTGATGGAAATTGTCCCCTCGTGGGAATCTAACCTTAAAGTCTCCCCGGAAAACTGAAGCGGTTCCTATTGTGGCCTGTGTCGAATACTCTGAACCGCTGTTGTCCTCCCCCGCTTCTCCCCAGGATCTCGGCCGATAGGGAGTGGGCATCTTTTAGCATATGGGAAGAGAAAGGTGAGATTCGTTCTGTTTCCTAAACTCAACCAATCATTTCTGAGAACTGTCACCAAACAGAAGGTCATTACTTGTGAATGCAGTTTTACACAATTTTTGAAACGAGAATCTAGAGAAAGTTTGCAAGCATCTTGGTGATGACGCATGATATCGGTAAACGTAGCAATTAGAAGGGTGACCATATCTAAACTAAGGCTTAAAATAAGTCGATTTTGTGCCTGTAGAAGAATCCGCCCTACAGGCCTGATGCAAGTCCTGGCACAATGACAGAGCGGCACAGAAACACTGGCCTATGAGCTGCTGAATAAATGTCATTTGTCTGTCGCCGATGCCCATTGACATCAGCTGAGTGAACCTGGAGTTCTGAGCCGGGGTGACAAAACCACTTTGGTTAGATTGCAGGAATCGCCAATGGTCTTGAAATTATCACTGAATCGAAGCTTCCTAAAATACAGGCCAAGTCACCGAAGTGGACAAACTTTAAATGTAAGGGTGACCTACATCATTTCACTATATGACAGAGTTAGGACAGTCAGATATTTTTGTTGTGTGGACCTGTTGGCTGAAATATAAGAGCGTTCTGTGTACAGGTCTGTCCTAACAATGTCCAAAAGTTAAAAGAAATGATTGACTATAACTCAAACATGCAAAAGTTACTTTACTTCGGTGACTTGGCTTGCATTTTTTACGGAGCCTCGCGCTTTTATTTAAAACAAAAGTTCATTGCCTGCCTTTATGAAGGGTGGCACAATTTTTCAAATTCTTCCTATAGATGAAGTTCCACAGAATCACTTCTCTCCTGATTGAGTTTTGTGTATAGAGCTGTGCTTAATTGTACCTGATCCGCGACCATCGATCTTAATGCACTGTTAATGTACTCGGACTCTTTATGTCCGTGAAATCCTTCTAATTCAATATTGTCTTCACTAGCAGTCATCAGTCTATGCAAAGCGACCATACCTTATCCGTGAGAACGAGGGAAACACTTCCCAAATTTATGTATTCATTTGTTTAGACAGCTGTGAAGTACTTCTCCAGCACCAATTTTGTTTTCACATCTCGTGATTTGTGGGTGCACATTCCATTGTCAATACTAACGTTGTCATTGCTGTTTGTATCTAAATGTTCATTCAATATAAAAAACCCATTCAGATCTTCTGGACCATTACCTCTCGTTCGTCATCCTCACCACCGAATTAACATTTGCACTAAGAGCGATTAAATCTCTTTCATGTGAGAGAGAGAGAGAGAGAGAGAGAGAGAGAGAGAGAGAGAGAGAGAGAGAGAGAGAGAGAGAGAGAGAGAGAGAAAGATACACATTCTAAAGCACTGGTGTACATCTGAGCTTTTGTTTCTTCACACAATACAGAGTCGCTACTGGCCGAGGGGCTCAAAGCACTATGAGTATGAGGTATACTTCCTGCACTGGCGCTAGATAATCGAAAAAGTTACATTTCTTTTAGGTTTGCAATGTTCTTCGGATATCTGCGTTACACTTGAAGAGCCCACATTCATTAATATGGTACTTAACTCATTCTAAAGAGTATTTAAAAAAGTTTATGAATCACACAAGCCTGACAATATTCTGAGCTTGAATCCAAATAAAAATTAAAACAAAAAAAAACGGCGTAAGACATATTTTAAATATGAAAATAAATCAGTTGGAGAGTTTAAATGGAAGTATGAATCAAGCAAATAATTCCCTTTGATAGACATCTTAATAGCCAAATTTTCACCAATTTTTAGATGACCACAGCCGTTTTTCCCCTGGACAGTTCACTTTGTCTGTCGTCTATGTTTTCATCCTCGGTGAAAGTGAAGGGCTTGATAGGTTCTAAGGTGTCTAGACCTGTTGTGTGAAAACGAATTGCTTTAAGCGGTTTCTTCTTTTATTTATTTTTTAACCGCCTGTAAATGGCTCTAGTACAATTGAAAATATTACTGCCATTTTCGCTAGTGCTCTGTAATTTTTTCTGAGCTATAGACATACAGTCAGCGCTGCAAATATTTATCCTTATATCCATATATGTAAAAATTTGTGTGGTTCTTCCAAGGTAAATAGTACTGTTCCGACTCAAGTTTTCACGATTATTTCCCTTTCGCGACACGCGGACTTCTGTTCTATGTGTGTAATAATGTATTTCCAGGGCTCTCGCTTCGATATAAAAAAAAAGAGAGATAGATCATAACGTTGGGGTTGAATGGTCTTAGAAAACTTATATAAAGCTAAACAGTTGGGAACTTTTGCAACAATAGATGTAGAAACTTACATGGATGGTAGATAAACATCTTGGCCTATTAACACTATATTATATTACATAAGAACAAAGTGAGAGAGAGTGAGAGAGAGAGAGTGAGAGAGAGAGAGAGAAACTGAGAGACAGAGACAGAGAGGAAGGGAGAGAGGGTGGGAGAGAGAGATAGGGAGAGAGAGGAAGAGAGAGGGAGAGAGACAGAGACAGAGACAGAGAGACAGAAAGGGAAAGAGATGAAGGGAGAGAGGACGGGAGAGAGAGCGAGATTTTACTCATTGTTTTGTCATCATAAGAGTACTTTTCAACATTATTATGACTGAGATTTTTGTTCTTTTAGTCGTTTTCGCCTGCTCTAAGTTTCTAAAGTTATTTGGACAAAAATTTTTTTTTCAGTTGAGAACAAACAAAGACTTGTAATGTTCAAAACAAAGCAATGTATTATAAAAATCTATATTGATACATAAACAGCATGCTCGATCTTTGCAT
>JAWDGP010003473.1:115000-117361 GCA_033675545.1 Elysia crispata
ATATCGGTACTCTGGAAAGATCTTTTCAAAATAATTATGTTTGAATCAGACAGAGGAGAAGAAACAAAATGAATTATTACAGATGACACCCGTGCAAATAGGAGACGGAAACCAAGTTTATCCAAAATTAATGGACACTCAAAGAGGAAAAAAAATATATTTACGCAAAATTCGTCTTGTATCTCATGTTACAGAACCATGTGTAGTTGTTTTTTTTTTATTTACTACAAGAATGAAAGACGTGAGAAACAACGGAAACAAAGGATGAATAAAGCAGGAAAAGGATTAGGAAAAACGAAACGAAACGAGTATATGAGAAATAAAAAATAGAAAAAAGGAGAGAAAGAGGGGGAGAGAGATAGATAGAGAGAGAGAAAGAGAGAGAGAGAGAGAGAGAGAGAGAGAGAGAGAGAGAGAGAAAGAAAGAGAGAGAAACAGACAGACAGACAGACAGACAGAGACACACAGAGAGAGGAAAATACATCTATAATTTAAAGAGATTAAAAAAGCAAAATAAAAATTACATCGAAGAATAAGAGATGAAATGTTTTTTTATACAGTATTAGAAACACGAATTGCTGGTACCAATAACTGGATTTCTTAAATGTTTTGGAATTCAAATAAATATAACTACACATTATGAAACTAAAAACGACAACTAATGTTTTAAGTTTTTTTTTTTTTTTTTTTTTCTTGCAAAAATCAAAAGTTGGGGATGAGGTTTGAATTAGTTCTATTTGTATGATCAATAGTCAGTGTGAATACAAGTATTTGAGAGTCGCAGAAAGTGTAAACAATATAAAACACTTGATTAACTAAAGTCTAAAATTATTAACCAGGAGCTTAATATAAGTATCACAGATTTTGAGTCCGTTCTGTTACACTGATACATGAATTTAATCCATTTTGTAACATATATATATATATATATATATATATATATAATAAGAACAGATTTTGGTCCATCTTTTGCACTCTCTATGTGTATAAACACCCACACACACATGTATATATGATATATAAACCCCCACCTGATGTCCAGCATGAGATCAGCAGCAGCAGAACTATAAGCGACATATGGATGATCTATTTCCTCAGTACGTGGAAGAGAATGTAAAGATACACATACATCAACACGGTTAGATTGACAGGTAGTGATTTAAACTCTTCTACCTGAATATGATCTGAGCACACAAGAGTAAACAAGCGTAAGTTTTTTTTCACGTATTAATTTATATATCTATATCTTTATATCTATCTATCTATATCTGTCTGTTTGCTATCACTTGATCTAACCTAGTTGTTTTGACGTGAAAATAAAGCTTAACTTGTTTGATGATCATCTTTTAAATACTTTTGAAAAACGTATTCAAGAAACCTATATCTAATAATATTGGTAAAGTAGATTCATCAGTAAAGATAAATCCTGTCTTATCTTGAATGAGTTCTACACTATTATTCCAGTGTTCACTACCTGTGAAGATTGTAGCCAAGAATGTGTAAACTTTTCCACAGCCTCACATAAAGGTTTGAATGTTTAAACAACCACAACACATTGCATTGGAACGAAAGAGTAGAAAGGCAAACAAGTCTCTGTGGGAAGTTAAAACATGTATTTAACTTCCTTGTTGCGGGTCATGTGTGCCTAATTTTTATTGGTAGAAGATGAATCATAAGTTTATCATAAGTCGTATCGGTTATTTTTATATAGCTATATCAAACATTCTTTCAGACACGAAACCAATAAATGAAATGACGAGAGCTAGAGCGAAATGTAGACTGACGTGGAGTTCATTTGAATAAAGATATCTTGCTTAAAAGTCTTCCACTGATCTACCACAGAAAACAGGTTTTCTCTTAAATCTGTTATCTAACAGTATGCATATTTTTTTCCTGCAGATATCTTTCCGCAGCTCCAGAAGGAAACGACATACACAAAAATCAGCCATTATAAGGTTAAATTTCATTTTTTTTCTGACACCCTAAATTAAACAAGTGGTATGAGTCCACCTATTTCCAGAGAAATCCATTCAAATTATTACTAGTTACTGGAGAGTAAAACCATGGTACCAGCTAAAGCATGTTTACAAAGTTAATTACCAATTTGAGTTATTTGCAGTGTCAGGTATACATTTATATATTTATTTTTGTATGTTTCAGCCTTATGAGGATGCTTCTTTTAAGATTGTAGTTGAGAAATTCAATTAATAAAAGTGTGCTTCCTTGTAGTATATTAATGTTGTCAAAAAAGACAGTAAAGCAAGAATCTATTCTGATTTCCACAGGAAAGGAGAGGGGTTCATTTTTTTCTAACCATTTCAATGAAAAGCTTAGTTCTGACAATTATCATCAAGAACATGG
>JAWDGP010003475.1:0-10742 GCA_033675545.1 Elysia crispata
AATGAAACTTGAGAGCGCTGAGCGGCATTTTTGGGCACTTTAAGTCGGAATTTCTGAAAAAAAAAGGTAAGTGGTAATTTTTCCGATTACGAGGAGTGGTAGGGTGGAAAAAATCAAAAAGAAAAAAAAAAAAAAAAAAATTTTTTTCAAGGACGTTTTCCCTTGCGGTTTTCCTATTTCCGGTGATAAAAAGAGGGAAAAAAAGTAAGTGGTTTTTGTTTTTTTCCGTAACGGGAGAGGGAAAATGTTAAATAGATTATTAAAAAAGCAGAAAATTTTTTTTCTTCTTTAGGGAGCTTTTTAACTATTTTTGGTGGTTAGTTTGCCGGAAAAGATGATTAGGAAGTGTTTCGGGGGTAAGGAGAAGGAGTAGAGAGCAAAAAAAAGTAATTTTAAGAAAAAAGGTGTAAAGCGCGTTTTTTAGACATTATGGGTCGGAAAAACGGAGTGTGTGTGGGTAGGTGATGTGTTCGCGTAATCACGGCGGAAAAAAAGGTAATTTTTAAAAAATGAAACTTGAGCGCGCTTATCGGCATTTTAGGGCATTTTAAGTCGGAATTTCGAAAAAAAAGGTAAGTGGTAATTTTCCCGATTACGAGGAGCGGTAGGATGCAAAAAAGTAATAAAAAAAAAAAAGAAAAATTTTTTATGGGACGTTTTCCCTTGCGGTTTTTCTATTTCCGATGATAAAAAGGGCGGAAAAAGTAAGTGGTTTTGTTTTTTTTCCGTAAGGGGAGAGGGAAAATTTAAAATAGAGTATTAAAAAGCAGAAAATTTTTTTTTCTCCTTTAGGGAGCTTTTTAACTGTTTTTGGTGGTTAGTTTGCCGAAAAAGATGATTAGGAAGTGTTTCGGGGGTAAGGAGAAGGAGTAGAGAGCAAAAAAAAGTAATTTTAAGAAAAAGGTGTAAAGCGCGTTTTTTAGGCATAATGTGTCGGAAAAACGGAGTGTGTGTGGGTAGGTGTATGTGTCCGCGTAATCACGGCGGAAAAAAGGTAATTTGTAAAAAATGAAACTTGAGCGCGCTGAGCGGCATTTTAGGGCACTTTAAGTCGGAATTTCGAAAAAAAAGGTAAGTGGTAATTTTTCCGATTACGAGGAGTGGTAGGGTGGAAAAAAATCAAAAGAAAAAAAAAGAAAAAAAAAATTTTTTTCTAAGGACGTTTTCCCTTGCGGTTTTCCTATTTCCGGTGATAAAAAGAGGGAAAAAAGTAAGTGGTTTTGTTTTTTTCCGTAACGGGAGAGGGAAAATAAGAAATAGATTATAAAAAAAAGAAAATTTTTTTTTCTCCTTTAGGGAGCTTTTTAACTATTTTTGGTGGTTAGTTTGCCGGAAAAGATGATAAGGAAGTGTTTCGGGGGTAAGGAGAAGGAGTAGAGAGCAAAAAAAAGTAATTTTAAGAAACAGGTATAAACCGCATTTTTTACACATTATGGGTCGGAAAAACGGAGTGTGTGTGAAAAAAAGTTAAAAAAAAAGAAAAAAAAATTTTTTTTAAAACGACGTTTTCCCTTGCAGTTTTTCTATTTCCGATGATAAAAAGGGCGGAAAAAGTAAGTGGCTTTGTTTTTTTTTTTCGGTAAGGGGAGAGGGAAAATGTGAAATAATTTATTAAAAGAAAGAAAAAAATTTTTTTCCTCTTTTAGGGAGGTTTTTTGACCATTTTTGGTGGTTAGTTTGCCGGAAAAGATGATTAGGAAGTGTTTCAGGGGTAAGGAGAAGGAGTAGATGGCAAAAAAAAAGTAATTTTAAGAAAAAGGTGTAAAGCGCGTTTTTTACACATTATGGGTCGGAAAAACGGAGTGTGTGTGGGTAGGTGTATGTGTCCGCGTAATCACGGCGGAAAAAAGGTAATTTGTAAAAAATGAAACTTGAGCGCGCTTATCGGCATTTTAGGGCACTTTAAGTCGGAATTTCGAAAAAAAAGGTAAGTGGTAATTTTCCCGATTCCGAGGAGCGGTAGGATACAAAAAAGTAAAAAAAAAAAAAAAAGAAAAATTTTTTATGGGACCTTTTCCCTTGCGGTTTTTCTATTTCCGATGATAAAAAGGGCGGAAAAAGTAGATGGTTTTGTTTATTTTTGTAAGGGGAGAGGGAAAATGTGAAAAAACACAAAAAAAAAGAAAAAAAAATTTCCTCCTTTCTTGAGGTTTTTTGACCATTTTTGGTCGCTAGTTTGCCGGAAAAGATGATTAGGAAGTGTTTCGGGGGTAAGGAGAAGAAGTAGAGAGCAAAAAAAAGTAATTTTAAGAAAAAGGTGTTAAGCGCGTTTTTTAGGCATGGGTAGGAAAAACGGATTGTGTTTGGGTTGGTGTATGTGTTCGCGTAATTACGGCGAAAGAAAAGGTAATTTGTGAAAAATGAAACTTGAGCGCGCTTAGCGGCATTTTAGGGCACTTTAAGTCGGAATTTCGAAAAAAAAGGTAAGTGGTAATTTTCCCGATTACGAGGAGCGGTAGGATGCAAAAAAGTAAAAAAAAAAAAAAAGAAAAATTTTTTATGGGACGTTTTCCCTTGCGGTTTTTCTATTTCCGATGATAAAAAGGGCGGAAAAAGTAAGTGGTTTTGTTTTTTTCCGTAAGGGGAGAGGGAAAATGTGAAATAGAGTATTAAAAAGCAGAAAATTTTTTTTTCTCCTTTAGGGAGCTTTTTAACTATTTTTGGTGGTTAGTTTGCCGGAAAAGATGATTAGGAAGTGTTTCGGGGGTAAGGAGAAGGAGTAGAGAGCAAAAAAAAGTAATTTTAAGAAAAAGGTGTAAAGCGCGTTTTTTAGGCATAATGTGTCGGAAAAACGGAGTGTGTGTGGGTAGGTGTATGTGTCCGCGTAATCACGGCGGAAAAAAGGTAATTTGTAAAAAATGAAACTTGAGCGCGCTTAGCGGCATTTTAGGGCACTTTAAGTCGGAATTTCGAAAAAAAAGGTAAGTGGTAATTTTTCCGATTACGAGGAGCGGTAGGGTGAAAAAAAGGCAAAAAAAAAAAAAAATTTTTTTTCAAAGGACGTTTTCCCTTGCGGTTTTTCTATTTCCAGTGATAAAAAGGGCGGAAAAAGTAAGTGGTTTTGTTTTTTTCCGTAAGGGGAGAGGGAAAATGTGAAATAGAGTATTAAAAAGCAGAAATTTTTTTTTCTCCTTTAGGGAGCTTTTTAACTATTTTTGGTGGTTAGTTTGCCGGAAAAGATGATTAGGAAGTGTTTCGGGGGTAAGGAGAAGGAGTAGAGAGCAAAAAAAAGTAATTTTAAGAAAAAGGTGTAAAGCGCGTTTTTTACACATTATGGGTCGGAAAAACGGAGTGTGTGTGAAAAAAAGTAAAAAAAAAAAAAAAAAAATTTTTTTTAAAAGGACGTTTTCGCTTGCGGTTTTCCTATTTCCGATGATAAAAAGAGGAAAAAAAATAAGTGGTTTTGTTTTTTTCCGTAAGGGGGGAGGGAAAATGTGAAAAAAATTATAAAAAAAAGAAAAAATATTGTTCCTCCTTTCGGGAGGATTTTTGACCATTTTTGGTCGCTACTTTGCCGAAAAAGATGATTAGGAAGTGTTTCGGGGGTAAGGAGAAGGAGTAGAGAGGAAAAAAAAGTTATTTGTAAAAAATGAAACTTGAGCGCGCTTATCGGTATTTTAGGGAACATTAAGTCGGAATTTCGAACTAAAAGGTAAGTGGTAATTTTTTTCGATTACGAGGAGCGGTAGGGTGAAAAAAAGTCAAAAAAAAAAAAAAAATTTTTTATGTGACGTTTTCCCTTCCGGTTTTTCTATTTCCAGTGATAAAAAGGGCGGAAAAAGTAATTGGTTTAGTTTTTTTCCGTAAGAGGAGAGGGAAAATGTGAAATAAATTAAAAAAAACAAGAAAATTTTTGTCCTCCTTTAGGGAGCTTTTTAACTATTTTTGGTCGTTAGTTTGCCGGAAAAGATGATTAGGAAGTGTTTCGGGGGTAAGGAGAAGGAGTAGAGAGCAAAAAAAAGTAATTTTAAGAAAAAGGTGTAAAGCGCGTTTTTTACACATTATGGGTCGGAAAAACGGAGTGTGTGTGGGTAGGTGATGTGTTCGCGTAATCACGGCGGAAAAAAGGTAATTTGTAAAAAATGAAACTTGAGCGCGCTTAGCGGCATTTTAGGGCACTTTAAGTCGGAATTTCGAAAAAAAAGGTAAGTGGTAATTTTTCCGATTACGAGGAGCGGTAGGGTGGAAAAAAGTCAAAAAAAAAAAAAGAAAAAATTTTTTTTTAAAAGGACGTTTTCGCTTGCGGTTTTTCTATTTCAGATGATAAAAAGGGCGTAAAAAGTAAGTGGTTTTGTTTATTTCCGTAAGGGGAGAGGGAAAATGTGAAAAAAATTATAAAAAAAAAAAAAAAAATTTTTCCTCCTTTCGGGAGGTTTTTTGACCATTTTTGGTCGCTAGTTTGCCGGAAAAGATGATTAGGAAGTGTTTCGGGGGTAAGGAGAAGGAGTAGAGAGGAAAAAAAAGTAATTTTAAGAAAAAGGTGTAAAGCGCGTTTTTTAGGCATAATGTGTCGGAAAAACGGAGTGTGTGTGGGTAGGTGTATGTGTCCGCGTAATCACGGCGGAAAAAAGGTAATTTGTAAAAAATGAAACTTGAGCGCGCTTAGCGGCATTTTAGGGCACTTTAAGTCGGAATTTCGAAAAAAAAGGTAAGTGGTAATTTTTCCGATTACGAGGAGCGGTAGGGTGGAAAAAAGTCAAAAAAAAAAAAAGAAAAAAAATTTTTATGGGACGTTTTCCCTTGCGGTTTTTCTATTTCCAGTGATAAAAAGGGCGGAAAAAGTAAGTGGTTTTGTTTTTTTCCGTAAGGGGAGAGGGAAAATGTGAAATAGATTATAAAAAAAAAGAAAATTTTTTTTTCTCCTTTAGGGAGCTTTTAACTATTTTTGGTGCTTAGTTTGCCGGAAAAGATGATTAGGAAGTGTTTCGGGGGTAAGGAGAAGGAGTAGAGAGCAAAAAAAAGTAATTTTAAGAAAAAGGTGTAAAGCGCGTTTTTTACACATTATGGGTCGGAAAAACGGAGTGTGTGTGGGTAGGTGATGTGTTCGGGTAATCATGGCGGAAAAAAAGGTAATTTGTAAAAAATGAAACTTGAGCGCGCTTATCGGCATTTTAGGGCATTTTAAGTCGGAATTTCGAAAAAAAGGTAAGTGGTAATTTTCCCGATTACGAGGAGCGGTAGGATGCAAAAAAGTAAAAAAAAAAAAAAAAAAAAAATTTTTATGGGACGTTTTCCCTTGCGGTTTTTCTATTTCCGATGATAAAAAGGGCGGAAAAAGTAAGTGGTTTTGTTTATTTCCGTAAGGGGAGAGGGAAAATGTGAAAAAAATTATAAAAAAAAAGAAAAAAAATTTTTCCTCCTTTCGGGAGGTTTTTTGACCATTTTTGGTCGCTAGTTTGCCGGAAAAGATGATTAGGAAGTGTTTCGGGGGTAAGGAGAAGGAGTAGAGAGCAAAAAAAAGTAATTTTAAGAAAAAGGTGTTAAGCGCGTTTTTTACACATTATGGGTCGGAAAAACGGAGTGTGTGTGGGTAGGTGATGTGTTCGGGTAATCACGGCAAAAAAAAGGTAATTTGTAAAAAATGAAACTTGAGCGCGCTTATCGGCATTTTAGGGCATTTTAAGTCGGAATTTCGAAAAAAAAGGTAAGTGGTAATTTTCCCGATTACGAGGAGCGGTAGGATGCAAAAAAGTAAAAAAAAAAAAAAAAAAAGAAAAATTTTTTATGGGACGTTTTCCCTTGCGGTTTTTCTATTTCCGATGATAAAAAGGGCGGAAAAAGTAAGTGGTTTTGTTTATTTCCGTAAGGGGAGAGGGAAAATGTGAAAAAAATTATAAAAAAAAGAAAAAAAATTTTTCCTCCTTTCGGGAGGTTTTTTGACCATTTTTGGTCGCTAGTTTGCCGGAAAAGATGATTAGGAAGTGTTTCGGGGGTAAGGAGAAGGAGTAGAGAGGAAAAAAAGTAATTTTAAGAAAAAGGTGTTAAGCGCGTTTTTTAGGCATAATGTGTCGGAAAAACGGAGTGTGTGTGGGTAGGTGTATGTGTCCGCGTAATCACGGCGGAAAAAAGGTAATTTGTAAAAAATGAAACTTGAGCGCGCTTAGCGGCATTTTAGGGCACTTTAAGTCGGAATTTCGAAAAAAAAGGTAAGTGGTAATTTTTCCGATTACGAGGAGTGGTAGGGTGGAAAAAAATCAAAAAAAAAAAAAAAAAGAAAAAAAATTTTTTTAAAAGGACGTTTTCCCTTGCGGTTTTCCTATTTCCGGTGATAAAAAGAGGGAAAAAAGTAAGTGGTTTTGTTTTTTTCCGTAAGGGGAGAGGGAAAATAAGAAATAGATTATAAAAAAAAGAAAATTTTTTTTCTCCTTTAGGGAGCTTTTTAACTATTTTTGGTGGTTAGTTTGCCGGAAAAGATGATTAGGAAGTGTTTCGGGGGTAAGGAGAAGGAGTAGAGAGCAAAAAAAAGTAATTTTAAGAAAAAGGTGTAAAGCGCGTTTTTTACACATTATGGGTCGGAAAAACGGAGTGTGTGTGGGTAGGTGATGTGTTCGCGTAATCACGGCGGAAAAAAGGTAATTTGTAAAAAATGAAACTTGAGCGCGCTTAGCGGCATTTTAGGGCATTTTAAGTCGGAATTTCGAAAAAAAAGGTAAGTGGTAATTTTTCCGATTACTAGCAGCGGAAGAGTGCAAAAAAAAAAAAAAAAAATTTTTTTATGGGACGTTTTCCCTTGCGGTTTTTCTATTTCCGATGATAAAAAGGGCGGAAAAAGTAAGTGGTTTTGTTTATTTCCGTAAGGGGAGAGGGAAAATGTGAAAAAAATTATAAAAAAAGAAAAAAATTTTTTCCTCCTTTCGGGAGGTTTTTTTGACCATTTTTGGTCGCTAGTTTGCCGGAAAAGATGATTAGGAAGTGTTTCGGGGGTAAGGAGAAGGAGTAGAGAGCAAAAAAAAGTAATTTTAAGAAAAAGGTGTTAAGCGCGTTTTTTAGGCATAATGTGTCGGAAAAACGGAGTGTGTGTGGGTAGGTGATGTGTTCGCGTAATCACGGCGGAAAAAAGGTAATTTGTAAAAAATGAAACTTGAGCGCGCTTAGCGGCATTTTAGGGCACTTTAAGTCGGAATTTCGAAAAAAAAGGTAAGTGGTAATTTTTCCGATTACGAGGAGCGGTAGGGTGGAAAAAAGTCAAAAAAAAAAAAAAAAAAAAATTTTTTAAAAGGACGTTTTCGCTTGCGGTTTTCCTATTTCCGGTGATAAAAAGGGGAAAAAAGTAAGTGGTTTTGTTTTTTTCCGTAAGGGGAGAGGGAAAATGTGAAATAGATTATAAAAAAAGAAAATTTTTTTTTCTCCTTTAGGGAGCTTTTAACTATTTTTGGTGCTTAGTTTGCCGGAAAAGATGATTAGGAAGTGTTTCGGGGGTAAGGAGAAGGAGTAGAGAGCAAAAAAAAGTAATTTTAAGAAAAAGGTGTAAAGCGCGTTTTTTACACATTATGGGTCGGAAAAACGGAGTGTGTGTGGGTAGGTGATGTGTTCGCGTAATCACGGCGGAAAAAAGGTAATTTGTAAAAAATGAAACTTGAGCGCGCTTAGCGGCATTTTAGGGCACTTTAAGTCGGAATTTCGAAAAAAAAGGTAAGTGGTAATTTTTCCGATTACGAGGAGCGGTTGGGTGCAAAAAATTAAAAAAAAAAAAAAAAAAAAAGAAAAATTTTTTATGGGACGTTTTCCCTTGCGGTTTTTCTATTTCCGATGATAAAAAGGGCGGAAAAAGTAAGTGGTTTTGTTTTTTTCCGTAAGGGGAGAGGGAAAATGTGAAATAGATTATAAAAAAAGAAAAAAATTTTTTTTCCTCCTTTCGGGAGGTTTTTTGACTATTTTTGGTCGCTAGTTTGTCGGAAAAGATGATTAGGAAGTGTTTCGGGGGTAAGGAGAAGGAGTAGAGAGCAAAAAAAAGATATTTTAAGAAAAAGGTGTTAAGCGCGTTTTTTGGGCATAATGTGTCGGAAAAACGGAGTGTGTGTGGGTAGGTGATGTGTTCGGGTAATCACGGCAAAAAAAGGTAATTTGTAAAAAATGAAACTTGAGCGCGCTTATCGGCATTTTAGGGCACTTTAAGTCGGAATTTCGAAAAAAAAGGTAAGTGGTAATTTTTCCGATTACGAGGAGCGGTAGGGTGGAAAAAAGTCAAAAAAAAAAAAAGAAAAGAAAAAAATTTTTTTTAAAAGGACGTTTTCGCTTGCGGTTTTCCTATTTCCGGTGATAAAAAGGGGGAAAAAAGTAAGTGGTTTTGTTTTTTTCCGTAAGGGGAGAGGGAAAATGTGAAATAGATTATAAAAAAAAAAAAAAAATTTTTTTTCTCCTTTAGGGAGCTTTTTAACTATTTTTGGTGCTTAGTTTGCCGGAAAAGATGATTAGGAAGTGTTTCGGGGGTAAGGAGAAGGAGTAGAGAGCAAAAAAAGTAATTTTAAGAAAAAGGTGTAAAGCGCGTTTTTTACACATTATGGGTCGGAAAAACGGAGTGTGTGTGGGTAGGTGATGTGTTCGCGTAATCACGGCGGAAAAAAGGTAATTTGTAAAAAATGAAACTTGAGCGCGCTTAGCGGCATTTTAGGGCACTTTAAGTCGGAATTTCGAAAAAAAAGGTAAGTGGTAATTTTTCCGATTACGAGGAGCGGTAGGGTGGAAAAAGTCAAAAAAAAAAAAAAAAAAAGAAAAAAAATTTTTTATGGGACGTTTTCCCTTGCGGCTTTTCTATTTCCGATGATAAAAAAGGGCGGGAAAAGTAAGTGGTTTTGTTTATTTCCGTAAGGGGAGACGGAAAATGTGAAAAAAATTATAAAAAAAAAAGAAAATTTTTTTTCTTCCTTTCGGGAGATTTTTGACTATTTTTGGTCGCTAGTTTGCCGGAAAAGATGATTAGGAAGTGTTTCGGGGGTAAGGAGAAGGAGTAGAGAGCAAAAAAAAGTAATTTTAAGAAAAAGGTGTAAAGCGCGTTTTTTACACATTATGGGTCGGAAAAACGGAGTGTGTGTGGGTAGGTGATGTGTTCGCGTAATCACGGCGGAAAAAAGGTAATTTGTAAAAAATGAAACTTGAGCGCGCTTAGCGGCATTTTAGGGCACTTTAAGTCGGAATTTCGAAAAAAAGGTAAGTGGTAATTTTTCCGATTACGAGGAGCGGCAGGGTGGAAAAAAGTCAAAAAAAAAAAAAAAAAAAAAAAAAATTTTTTAAAAGGACGTTTTCGCTTGCGGTTTTCCTATTTCCGGTGATAAAAAGGGGGAAAAAAGTAAGTGGTTTTGTTTTTTTCCGTAAGGGGAGAGGGAAAATGTGAAATAGATTATAAAAAAAAAGAAAATTTTTTTTCTCCTTTAGGGAGCTTTTAACTATTTTTGGTGCTTAGTTTGCCGGAAAAGATGATTAGGAAGTGTTTCGGGGGTAAGGAGAAGGAATAGAGAGCAAAATAAAAGTAATTTTAAGAAAAAGGTGTTAAGCGCGTTTTTTACACATTATAGGTCGGAAAAACGGAGTGTGTGTGGGTAGGTGATGTGTTCGCGTAATCACGGCGGAAAAAAGGTAATTTGTAAAAAATGAAACTTGAGCGCGCTTATCGGCATTTTAGGGCATTTTAAGTCGGAATTTCGAAAAAAAAAGGTAAGTGGTAATTTTCCCGATTACGAGGAGCGGTAGGATGCAAAAAAGTAAAAAAAAAAAAAAAAAGAAAAATTTTTTATGGGACGTTTTCCCTTGCGGTTTTTCTATTTCCGATGATAAAAAGGGCGGAAAAAGTAAGTGGTTTTGTTTATTTCCGTAAGGGGAGAGGGAAAATGTGAAATAGATTATAAAAAAAAAGAAAATTTTTTTTTCTCCTTTAGGGAGGTTTTTTGACCATTTTTGGTCGCTAGTTTGCCGGAAAAGATGATTAGGAAGTGTTTCGGGGGTAAGGAGAAGGAGTAGAGAGGAAAAAAAAGTAATTTTAAGAAAAAGGTGTAAAGCGCGTTTTTTACACATTATGGGTCGGAAAAACGGAGTGTGTGTAGGTAGGTGATGTGTTCGCGTAATCACGGCGGAAAAAAGGTAATTTGTAAAAAATGAAACTTGAGCGCGCTTAGCGGCATTTTAGGGCACTTTAAGTCGGAATTTCGAAAAAAAAGGTAAGTGGTAATTTTTCCGATTACGAGGAGCGGTTGGATGGAAAAAAGTAAAAAAAAAAAAAAAAAAGAAAAATTTTTTATGGGACGTTGTCCTTGCGGTTTTTCTATTTCCGATGATAAAAAGGGCGGAAAAAGTAAGTGGTTTTGTTTATTTCCGTAAGGGGAGAGGGAAAATGTGAAAAAAATTATAAAAAAAAGAAAAAAAATTTTCCTCCTTTCGGGAGGTTTTTTGACCAGTTTTGGTCGCTAGTTTGCCGGAAAAGATGATTAGGAAGTGTTTCGGGGGTAAGGAGAAGGAGTAGAGAGCAAAAAAAAAGTAATTTTAAGAAAAAGGTGTTAAGCGCGTTTTTTACACATTATTGGTCGGAAAAACGGAGTGTGTGTGGGTAGGTGTATGTGTCCGCGTAATCACGGCAAAAAAAAGGGTAATTTGTAAAAAATGAAACTTGAGCGCGCTTAGCGGCATTTTAGGAAACTTTAAGTCGGAATTTCCAAAAAAAAGGTAAGTGGTAATTTTTCTGATTACGAGGAGCGGTAGGATGCAAAAAAGTAAAAAAAAAAAAAAATGGGATGTTTTCCTGCGGTTTTTCA
>JAWDGP010003476.1:0-29627 GCA_033675545.1 Elysia crispata
CATGGCATTAAAAATTTTTGACTTGTTCTAAATTTACCAATACAGCAGCTGTACTTGTCAATGTCACTCATTAAAATATTCATGTTTGTTCAATGGAACTTACATTGATCATTTGCTTGCATAAGCCCTTTTCAGTGACAAACATTTTCAACAAAATGTTGCGTTCTGCACTAAATATTCTACAAGACAATGAAATGAAACATTTATTTGTTTTTCTGAAGGATTTTTCAACTGGTGACAATGTTGTACAAGACTTTTTTTTCTTTTTATTTACCCATGGTTATTTGCTTTAAAAATTTTAGCATTGGCTTCTGGACTGGTTAGTTCCGAGCTTGGACAATCACACACGTGTTGGACTCTTGCTTATAGAAAATTTTTCTATCACTCAAAGCAATCAGCAAGCAACGTATCTAAAGGTATTTGCTGAGAGCTGAACCTGATTCCATATGTAAAACATGTGAATTATTCTCTAAGTCCCCCATACCCTTGCCTCTTATACATGCACAGATATCTACACAACCGCTGCTTCAGTAAGAAATACCAGTCTTTTAGAGTTTCTTGAAAATAATTATTTTGCAAACAAGTGTAGAGATTGGTAACATTTATATTTATATCATTGGCATATTGTTCGTATAGCCTTTCAGTTCCCATGAGCTTCTGCTTTGACCATCTCAAATTGCTTTAACATTAGTAATCACCCACTCCTCTTGGTTTCTTTTCCCTCTTTTGAGTTTCACATTCTTTCTCTTCATCATGGATGTTTTCCCTTATTATTTTAGAGTCCAAAAATTATTGGCTGGATGTCCTCAGTTGTTGTATTAAAGCAATGAGAATACAGGCAAGCTTGCCAGTCCTGCTGGAAGTGGGAGAGGGGGGCGCGCATAGTTCTTCATCATTTTCCTTCTTTTTCATTGTATGGGCTCAGTTTCTTTTAGGTCCTTAGAAAGACTTTTCTGTTCTTCTTACATTTTAGCCTTTGGTGATTCCCATATTTTTGCTCAGTGTCATTATTCACTGCACTTCTGGGCTAATCTATGTCTTCATTTTGATTCACAATTAACAGGGCATTTCACAAGATGTAAAAGAAAAACAAACCCCAAAACATTCAGTAAACCATATGTGAGAAGGTTGCTAAACATATTAGTATGTATGTCTATATGTGTTTGTGTGTGCATGTTTATAGAGCTACAATATCATGTTATCAATATCTGATAAACATGAATTAGAGTAAAACCTTGATACCTTACTATACTTTGGATCGAAACCAAGTCTGCTTTCAACAGCGTTGAAGATGCTTGTTAGATCAGTTAAAGGAGTTGAAACTGGGCGATGTGGTTGGCAGCCCTGTAAACCATTTCTCCACATTTGTTGGGGTAACGAGTGCCCTCTCTGTGCCAAAAGACATCGGGGTCCTTTAATAGAAAAAAAAAAAAAAAAAGACAATAGAGAGCCTACATCTCTCTTTGACACTTATTGTCAAAAAGGGATGAAAAAAGATTTAAGTGAGCAAATATAGGCCTACCTCAGACTTAACTGAATGGCGTCCAAAGAAACAATTCACTCAAGCAGTGAACACGATGGTCCTGGCCTCCATGGTTCCTCCATTGAGTTCGAGAATTGCGCTAGCTTTCGACATTTAGCTTTCGCCAGAATGTCGTCTGCCCAAACCCAACCTCTGACATATGCAGAGCCCACTCCAACAGCTTCTTTTCGTCAAACTATGATTGACATACTTATTTGGAGTTTTTCCATTTACTTTGTCCCTGAGCGTTGACACAGCAATTTTAAATTTTGTTGATTCTTTAAGTTTCATGCGCTTTCCCCTCTTTTTCATATATATATATATATATATATATATATATATATATATATATTAGCTCTTCTTTTTAGGTCCTTTTCAACTTTTCTGTATTTCTTGCGTTGAATATTCTGTAGGGTTTGGAGCTTCTATATATTTTTGCTATGCCATCATTTCTGGTAGTAATTTCTAGGCAAATCTATGCCTTTATTTAGATTCAATTTTCTCAAGGCTATAAGAATGATGACAAGCTTGCAAATACAGTTCTGCTAAGGACATAGCTTTTCACCTATAATTATTTAAGCTGGTTGGAATTTGAAAATTAAACTTCCTTCATTTGCAGAACTGTGAGACTCCCCAAAAAATGAAATCTTGATTTAAGCAAAAGAAAAAAAAAAAAGAGACTAACAAGCAGATATCTATTGAGTAATAATTTGGACAACTATATCCAACAACTATCAGCTCAGAAAAGATGAACTACTACTCTTTTGCTATTCTTGAACCAACATTTACACTAAAAAAAAAAGAAAGAAAAAAGAAAGCTTCGCCTTGCTGAAATGGGCATCTATGCCTTTCCAACAGGCTGACACTTAAGGTTTTCAAAATTGAAAGAAAGGGGAATTTACAGTAAGATCTATAGCACATTATTGCTTACGGAACTTCTGTGTAAGAACTATACTGTCTTACCTGTGATTGCTGTGGTTTTAAGCAACACACTCAGGCTAAGCCCTAAGGTAATCACTTGCGTGGGTAATTGATTGTAAATATTCCAGATCAATCGATCCATGCTTGTTACACAGCCACTGACAAACATTTTGGCTTCTGATTGTAAAGTATTGGAGCCAGGACAATCAAGCACACATATTAAATTTATTGATTTTGACTGAACAATATTTGACCATGACTATCAAGCACACTCATTAAATTTTGCTTGAAAATTTTCCTCACTCAAGCAAGTGACCAAAATCCAAAGGTTTTTGGTGGATTAAGCCTGATTCGAAATCAAAAGCATTTTCTGGTGTCCCTGTACCATTGCCTTCTACAAACATACCTATACAACGGCTGCTTCACTACAACACCACACAATTTTGATATATCTTGAAAGGATTTTGCAAACAATTGTAATATTTACACACCGAACTTTCATATTATATCATTGTCAATTTCCTCAATTAACCTTCTGCTCTGCATTTTTTCTTCAGTGAGCTGTTTGCCTTTCAAATGGGTTTCCATTAACTGATTCTACATGAGCAATGATTGCCTCCCCCTGGAGTACTACTTACTCTTACTTATCTAACAGATACATTTAACTTTCACGTTTTGAAATTGCTGGAGCTGTTTTCAACTGAAAGCTTCACTCCAAATGTCTCTTTTAGCGGTTTATTAACTTTTCTTTATCAATCTAAAAATTCCTTGGCTCACTTGATTTTAATTTCTAAGTATCCTGTGATATGTCGCCCTTGATTTCTTTTGGTCTTACAATTTTCATATTCTTTTCTTCAACATGAAGTGTTCTATAGTGTATCTCCTCGTTTGTAAAAATTCAAAGCAACTAGAAGGCAAGCATGCTTGTAAAAGCAGTTTTGTGGAGGATCATAGCTTCTCACCAATTCCCCTCATTTTATTTTGCATGGGCTCTTCTTCAAGTCTTTGTAGGCTTCTCTGTTCTTCTTGTATTGACTTTTTTAGGCGTTTGGGGTTCTGCATAGGTTTGCTAAGCCAACATTCTTGCCTTCTGAGCAGGTTTACGTTTATATTATTCTATTTTCTCAAGGTCAAAAAATGTGGGCAAGCTGGTAGAGGAATTTCTGCATTGAGACATGTCCTCTAAGCTGGTCGGGACTCTTTGAAGACAATCTTTGTGAAAGAACTGTGTGAAAAATCCTCACAAATATAAAATGAGAATCTTAAGATAAGCAATATAATCAAATGCTATAAAAGAGACAGCAATAGACAGAGTTATTAAACATAGGTTTACACTTTTAGAAATTGAGAGAATTGGGAATTTACTTGATGTAAAGCACCTTATTGCACACAATTTCTGTGATTCTAAGCAACTGTCAGATTAAGGCCAAGCTCTAAGCTACCCACTTATGTTGGAATTGTTTTTTTTTTCCTCTCTTTTTAAAGTAAAAAATGCAATGGCCAGAGTATGCATTGGCTACCTACAGCTAAAACAAAACCTACTCAGAGTGAGGAACAACCTCTCTGTGATGCTTGTGACAGCACTTATATTGTCATGCAAGAATCAGATTCTTGTGCCTTTTTGTCGGGAAATACTACTTTGATAATGATAACATTGATGTTGGAATTGGTAAGAAATTTTTTCTAGGAGCCAGAAGCCCCAAAACATAATTTAGTTTTATTGTAATCATCACACTTTACTCACATTTTAAGATGGGCTGATTTTCTTTTTTGCTTAGGTATCAATTTTTTTTTGGCATTCCTAATTTTCTCATTTGTACCATTCAGAATTTTACCAGGAAAAACATATAAAGAGACCTAATTAGCCTCAGCTATTCCCACTGCTGCTGCTTTTTTCTCTTTTGCCCTTTTTCTTACAATGTCATGTCTCGGGTAATATGAAAATATGAAAAGGAATTCCATCGATGAAACAAGAATGTTCATGAGACCTTGATTGATTACAGTATACATTTATTTTAACTTGAAATTGACCTAAATTTGGAAAACTTTGATTCAGAGATACACCTATTTGTGAGCTCATAATGACAACTATGCCATGGTGAAATTTGAGATACACCACTTATAATGCGCAGAGTCTTTAATTTACTCATAAAATTAACGAACAACAATTCTTGAACCTTTTGGATATCAATTACAGTAAGAGACAAAATCAAAGAATAATATATAATAAAACGTCTCCTGCTCTCCACACTGCTGTGCCTATTGTGCTGTGGATTGCGTTTCCTTCATTTTGTCTCTTTCACTTTGTCCATATGCAGTCTAGAAAAATTTGAGGGTAATTTCTTTGAAGTTGGTTGATGTGTTAACCATGTACAAAAGCATTGTTTCAGCAAACAGGTGAACCTCCTTTATCTTTTTGGTGTTGTCATAGTGTTGCAAGGCCTTATACACAGCAATTGTGATTTCTGAACTTCCACGCTTGCTTCCGCCTTCATGCAATGGCAGTGCCTATCTGCAAGATTGTAGAGAGTAAGATTGTAATTTGAGAGTCTTCTCTTCTAAAATATTGTACTTTCGTGTGATATTGGGAGTTATATCATATGTTGAAGTTCAAATGTTGCGGCAAGGAGACCGTGGTTCATTTGGCCCGCTGCTTGCTTGCTTCCTTAAGCTCCCTAACCTTGGTTTTCTTGATGATGTGAGAATGGAAGCGGTTGTTCAACTTATCCTTTGATTTTTCATCTCCAGACCAGTACATTAGGCACAATGAACATAGGTCTTTTTTAGGCTTGTGGAAACCAAGATTCATCTTTTTGAATATTCTGCTATATATGTAGCAAAACTTGGCTTATCCTGTCCAACATTCCTGTGTGAACATACGGGGTACATCTTTGGGATGTTCAAAGAAGGGTGAAGGTACTGTTTGCTTGATGAAGAGCGACAGTAGGGAATGGTAAGATGTGAGCTGTTATTGTTCTTTAAATAACTCACCTCTTTGTGCGGCAGCTGCTCATCTGCTTCCTCTCCTTTATGCTTCAACAGCCCCTGTTGGCAATTTCTTTTGAATAGCTGTTCTTGCTGTTTTCTCAGAGATTCCAAGGGCATTAAGAAATATCGTTTGGGAAACTTAGAATATGTCGTCAAATAATAAGAAATTTGAAACTTTGCTGCAAACGGCTGGTTTCTGGTTGCTGTTGATTTTTTAGCGCTGTATTCCACGGGGAAACAATTAGAAAGAAAGGACAGAACAGGAGTGTCTGGAAGCCACTGCAGTCTACTTAGAATGGCGCCCAAAAAGTGTTGAGCATATTAAAATGTGATACACCCACACTTTAGTAGAGTAAATGGAACTAAAATTGCACACAAACAAGCGTATATGGAGAAACGCCTCTTTGTTGGATTAAGAGACGAATGGCTTTATAACAAATTATCTCTCAAAGTGGCGTAACTAAGAGGTACACCTGTATGAAAGAAATGATTCCATGTGAGAAACAGACACGCCTAATCCTTTTTAGCTTATAACTTCCTCAGTTTTAGAGCTGAGTTATTTCTCTTTGAGAGAACATATGGGGCGTGCTTTAACTTGTAAAACTATTCATATTCACTCAAGCAAATGTGTCAACCACAATGTTGCTATGCTTGCATCCTTCTCACTGATAAACATGTTTTAAGCAAAATTTTCAAATCTTCTCTGTTGAAAGAATTCTATAACATAAAGGAATGGTAGCTTTGATTAGTCAAAAGAATTTTACAAGGAGTTTCCCAATGGTTAATAGCTTTAAGATTTGAAGATTTTTACTGCTGCTGCTGCTGCACTACTAGTAATAGTACTGCTTCACCATTTGATGGCAGCAATGTCTAAAAAAAATTCCGACCTTCTAACGTTCAAATCTGTCATTTTGAAGAAAAAATTGTAACCTTAAATATAAGGTTAGCAGATGAACATTTTGTCTTATATAGTTTTAAAATGTGTATACTTTTAATAAAACCTTATATCTAACTCCAATTTAGATCAATGAGTGTCAGATCTATTTCGAATTGTAAAATATTGCCTATTATTCTATGTCAATATCAAAATTAACGAGTTGTCCCGTGACACTCTTGTATTTTACAAAACTGTTCAGGATTCTTAGTTGAGCATTGCACACTATCTAACATTGATAGTATGGACGTTTTTTTCTGTTTATATATCCGTGTTCAGTTGTATCAGGAACACAAATAAGTACATGTGTACTATCAATGCATCCAATTACATTTTGGGAAATCAGCCATGGTGAAAAACAAATTTTCTGCTTATTTGCAGGGTCCTGTGATGGAAATTTAATCCATCTGCAAAGCTGCCGCTGAGATCTCCTGCTATCCGGCTTTGACGGGTACATCTGTGTGTGGTAAATGCATTGCCAATTGTGAGATGTAAACTTCCATTGGCAAAGTAGAAGAGAGCTACAAGGACCAAAGTGTCAAAGCTCTAAGCTGTTCAAAATATCAGCTCACCTCTCTTTATTTTTAACTTGTCAGAAACAAAAGAAATACCTAATTGAGACTTAAGAATATACTCATATTTGAGCAGGTACCAAAATTTTTTCTACAATAATACAGAGATCGTCTAAAAATAAGCTTGTTACAAATTATAGTAAAATTAGTTACTCTCACCGGAATACATAGGAGTAGATGACCTTTGCGATCTGCAGTTAACTGATGAGCTGATTTTTTATCTGGAAACCTTTGTGTTTCTGAAATCTGTATCTTGAATACAGTTTATCATCATTAAAAAAGGTTCTATCCTAAAAATTTCGGGGCCATTTTCCCTTTGGTGCCAGTAAATTTCTTCGCTGATGTTCGCCATTTTTGGGCCTCAAATACACATCTTTGGACAACCCCATCAAAGGCCCAAATATTTGGGGCCAAATCTTGTGCCCAAGAGCTTGGGAGCATTTCATACGCAGCTCCCATTGTAAGGACCCAACATCTGCGTAAGTTGGGCGAGAACTTGGTGTGGGACCTTTTCATGCTCAGGGATCTTCTTTCTCTGTGAATGGAGATAAGTTTATTTGCTAGCACTGATTTCATTATCTAAGAACTCACTTTAGCATGTGCTATTCTTGATACAATTTCAGTGTTATTGCATCCATTGCTTGATCAAAGTATTAAAACTGATTCTTTAAATATATTTACAGAGCCGTTTAAACAGTCATTATTATGTAGGATAAAATTAACAAAGATAACGTGTTGGTCAGCAATGGTTTCCTCCGCCCCCAAATAGCTAATTGCCTTTAAATGAACATTTAAAAGGATGACAGTTCTAAAAGATTAGGAAACCAAAAAAAATTGCAGCCCTTCCATGTGAAAAATTGCAATAAAGCAACAAGCCAAAAGGTAAACAGACATGTAAAACTTTTGACAACTCTAATGTTAAGAAATGTTTCGTGGAAAAAAAGAAAATATTGTAAAATATGAAGTCCTGGCCTGATGTTCATAACTTCTTAGTGTCTTAATCCCCATATAGAAGATCTGAGTTTTTAAGTCAGGCCATGACTTCATATTTTACAAGCTAATTAATTGACTGTTGCCCTTGCAGCTTCTTGAACAACTACAGATATTATTTGTTTCTGCTTCTGCATCACTGAAAGAAGGGCTGCTAAACAGTTGCTGAAAGTATGCCACTTCTTCTACCATAGACCTACTGCTTAAAAAAGGTTTTATTCTTTTATTGAGTGGAAATATGGGCTTTCTGAGTTTTTTTACTGATATGTCTGAAAGTATGAGAGATGAAATACATAAACTCAGTTTAAAAAGACCTTAAATCATTATGCCTTTAAATTGAGGCTAAAAAAATTATACTATTAAGTTGCGATCTGTTCAAGTCTATGGGTATACTAGGATCAAACAAAACCAATTCAGATCCCACATCTATAAACTGCTTGATTACTGAGGTATAGATAATAATATTGTGCCTGTCAAAGTGTGTGCTTCCTAAGTAAATTGAATGGGAAGATGTTTCAAGGGCACTATCTTGCATTCTGTAATGCCTATATATTATAACTTTAAGTTGGTTGTATTCTCGGTTTCAATGTGTAAACCAGGCAACCTAAATAGAACCTTACATCATTTTTCGAAACAATTTTTTGTAATATTTAAACTCCCAATTTATCTCCTTGGAAATACAACCTACATCTCAACATCTAGATCTAGTATCTATCGGAAAACATTTTAATACAGATAGTCTTCTTACACTTACATTCTTCCATCTCTGAAATAAAGAAAGCAGTACATTTTGTTTTGATAAACGTCTTTTTTAAAGTTTGTAGAAAATATAACTGTCTTTTGATTTAACTCGCGACATCATTAAATTTTATTCTGTAACCCATCCTACCATAGAAAAGATTGCTCCCCCTACCCCTTTTTACTCTTTTTACTCTTCTTTATCTTCTTATATGATTTTTCTCTTTTTCTGGACCTGTGTAATATAGTTTGTGCATAGGCTATCCAAAGAAAAGAATTGAAGCAAGATAGACTCGAATATAGCTGGTCTTGATTTTTAAAAAATCATGGATATGAGAGAAAAATGTTGAGATGACAGGGGTGGACTTCTCAAGCTTATCTGAAAATTGAGCAAGATTGTTATTGTTTAGGTTCTTTGGAGTGTAGCCATGAGAGAGCCTTACCTTAATGGGGGTCAGGAAAGGTCATTTTACCTGCCTGGTACCTGCCGCTACCTAATACAACAGAGACCTGTGCCTTGGTTTATGTACCTTGTAAATTGCGCTCTAAATTAAAAGTTATTTCAAGTAAATTTTCATCATTAATTTTTGAAGATTAGGTAGGTGGACAGTAAAACTGGGTTTTGAAAAAAGAATGGTGTCTTGAGGTGTATTGGGCTCACTTTAAAATTTTAAGTTAGTTCATTGGTTCGTTAGATAAAAAAAATTAACAGAAAATCTTTGGAAAAAAATATTTTTATCAAATTTACACTACAAATTCGTTACAGTTTGATTGATCTTTGGTATACACAAATTATATAGTCAATTTATATATGCATTCGGTAGCAATGCCAATCCCCTGCCCGCAGGCAACTCTAGCTAAAATTCAATGCGCCGCGGCTCGTGGAACTAGGCAAAAAAATGGATTATGAAGCAACGGTTCCTGTTAAAAAATTATAACTATCAATCAGAACAGATATTCTTCTACACTTCTGCAGTAACACGGTATTGATCGGCCGTGTGGACGAGCTTTTTCCATTCTTTCGCCGCTCTCTAAAACTACTAGGACTACGCATTTCGTCTTTAGACAGATCTATACTTTTTTAACATTTCTTGTGCCATTTTTACTTACTCATGGTACTGTTTGTCCGCATATTTTCTCGCATATTTTCTCGTATTGATCTTTGAAAGACACCCACCCTCTCCAAATAGTGACTCTTTACATTCAAGACGAGCCGGCCTGCTATTGCTAAGCCTTTGGTGTAGCCCACAAACTGACGTTTAGTTTGTGACGTCACATGGGTAAGAGCGCTTCTCTCATTGGTGGACACAGCATATGAACTGGGTTAGGCGAGTTCATCATATTGGATTGTTACTATTTTAATACTGACTTGCAAAGGGCTACTCAGGGTAGATCTATGTAAATAAAATAGATAGCTATCAGATTTTAAAACATGAAAATGTTATTAAAACCTAAAGTGCTTGGAGTGGTGTATGTTGACTTAACTTTTTTACCCCCTATAGTATTCACTTTAAAATAATCCATTAGTGCATCTACAATATGGGGACTGTTCTCCAATTTCAAAACAAATAGTTTTCTTTTAAGAAAAAAATAAAATAAATATTTGTACATTTGCAGTTGCTTGTATACCTACCCATAAAGAGTAATATTTCTTAACTATGCTTTTGGAATGAAGATAACATCTTATCTACAAAGTTAGCTCATAAAATTGGTGGTTTCTAACTATTCCTGTGAGATCTAGATCTAGTTCTAGCTCTTGGTGGGGAGGTTGGGCTCTGAGTCTGATCTGACAAATCCTGTTAAATGTGAAATGAGCGTTCGGTATTCCTGATTCAGTAACCAATTACAATATTGTAACTCAAAAACTCGTTAAGGCTGGGATGATTCCAGGAGCAATCACGCTATTATTACTATTCTAATTAGGTACGTGTACTTAGGAAGTTGAAGGATATGAAACGCTCAATGAAAATTGTATTGTCTCTCTGTATTTGAAGCGAGTTGCCATGAATTTTCTCCTTTTTTGTTATTTCTTTTTTTTTTTTTTTAACATCCTCAATATGGTTAAAGAAGCTCTTGTTGAAAAAAATGGATGCCGTGGTTCCACAAATAAAAGCATGATCATTCAGATATGCAAGGATGGCTCTAGACTAACGTTACCTGCAGGTTTTTGGGTCTAAATTATGGCACTTATTTCTACATAGCAAGTGTACAATGGAAGATAATTTATGCCATCAGCATAATTTATGCATAAACTTACCATGCTGATTCTAACAAATTAAGAAACAAACAAAAATACAATTTAATCACCTTCATCATCATCATCATCAATGCCTTTCTCACCCTTTCTCAGGGTATAGGCCACAAACAACAGACTTCCACTTATCCCTATCCTGGGCATTCTTTGCAGCTTCCCTCCAGCTGATATCTCCCCTTTTCATGTCCTCCTCTACCTGTCTCCGCCAAGTCATCTGTGGTCTACCCCTTCCTCTCTTGCATTGCGGGTTCCACTGAAGTGCATGCCTGGTAATGCTACTTGTTGGTTTTCTCAGCGTGTGTCCAATCCATCTCCATTTACGACGTCCTATCTCTTTATCTATTGTTTCCTGTCCTGTTCTTTCCCATAGAATATTGTTATGAACCTTGTCACTCCATTTAATTTTCATTATCCGTCTTAAACAGGTGTTGATAAAACTTGCAGTTTTGAAGTTAAAGTTTTTGTAAGGCTCCAAGTTTCACTGCCATACAAGAGTAACGACTTGACATTTGATTGAAAGAGCCTTATTTTTGTCCTCATAGAGATGTTTCGATCCTTCCATACTTTATTCAATAATCCAAATGCTGCTTGTGCCTTACATATCCTCGTCTTTATATCTGCTCCTGTTCCTCCTTTGCCATCAATAATGCTGCCTAGATATGTGAACTCTGAGACCTCCTCTGACTGACTGCCCCCTACCATAATCGTTTCTGATCCTGAAGTTTTGACTTTGAGAATTTTTGACTTCCCTGGGTGTATTCTTAGTCCAATGGTTTGGGATGTATCTCTGAGAACTTTTGTTTTATTTTGCATTTGATCATGGTTGTGCGATAATAGAGCTATGTCATCTGCGAAATCCAGGTCATCCAGCTGATTCCACAGAGTCCACTGAATTCCGTTTCTTTTTCCCCTTGTAACTTCCTTCAGCAGCCAATCCAGCGCTAGGATAAATAGGAAAGGCGGCTAGGATAAATAGGATGATACTTATGATAAGAACATTTTGGAGGTGGTAACTCCCGACATTACAAAAAGAAATGATAAAGCGGTAATTTATGCTAATTTATACATAAATTAACTAATGCATATGAATGCTATATTTCTTTTAACGAAGTAAGAAGCTAAATGATACATGTATTATACTTCTGCCTGCAAAGTTTTATGGAAATATCTTGGTAAATATAGGAATTAAGAGGGTTTTACGTCCCAAATAAAGGAATGTGAGTTTGGATTAGAGGGTAATGTATGCTAATTTATGCAAAAATTGACCCTCAGAAACAAAACTCGTAATTATGTCTGACAAATTATGATTCTATATAAAAAAAAATAATAACACTTAAATGTCAAATTTCATGGAAATATATTGCTAAGTAAAGAAATTAGGTTTTAATTTCTTCACAACTAAAAAAGCACCAAAACGTTCCATTTTTTGGACCATTTATTTGTCTTCACACCTATACACATTTTTTGGGTATAACTTTTTTTTTCTTGACCTATTCTCAAAATTCAAGGAGTTTTCTTCTTTTGAGAGCAAGCTTTATAACTTCCAATCATTAGTTGGTAAATATTATAGCTTTGAAATTTTGGATTGACATTGCTACATTCGGATGATATGAGGGTTAGAAGTTTGTTGTTAATGAATTTGGCAGTTAATCTCACAATGTCACTAAGTATGGTTACGCTTTGAGCCATATCTCAAAATCTTGCTTTTATTATTTATCAACTAAACTTCAACAAAACCATACTGCTTTTAAGGGCGATTAATAAGCATAGAACTCGGTAAACAAATTTTTGCTATAATCATTTTCATATGTTCATAGTGTGATGCCTAGTAGTCTTAGCTTCTCTTTTTCCCTGTGTCGGAGAAAGAAGTGACGGAGAGATAAGGCACTAAAATTATGAAAATGTCTTTCTATTCTGTTTCCTTAAAATATCTATTATCTTTCCTGTAGCTTTTTTAATACTTTGATGCTAGACCTATATATGCTATGCACTGCTTCTCCAAGTCTTCACTAGTTCTGTTTCGAGATTCTTTATATATCCTTAGGATTTCCTGGTTTCCAATCAGGCCACACAATCTTGCAATATCTTTGCATCGCGAATGAGGAGCATTATCTAGTTCCCATATTTCTTTAGCGATTTCTCTGACACTATGACGTTGATATTTTTACCTGAGTTAAATTTGAGAAAGGAGATAGCACAAGGGACTTTCAGAAGAGAACCTATCTCAAAACAATGCTTAGGAGAATAATCGGTATGCAGATAGGGAGGAGAGGTGAAGTTCAATGGTATTTGTCTCAATGGAGTGAAGCAATAGTGAAGGACTATTTGGCTTTGTTTTAATGTTCTAACCTCATTTCTGAAAGTCGATTTGCTTTCTCAGGCTCTTGAAACTTTTATCCTCCAAGCGATTAATACATCTTGCATGCACTTAACATCTCGACATTTAACACCAAATGGGAGGACAAGTCTCATTTTGGTCGGAAAGTTCAACCTAATTGGCAGAAAAAGTTACTCTTTGAGTAGAAAACAGTCCATTGATCTGTTAAGCCTAGCCTCGGAACTCAAGAAATTTCCCTTCATTCTATCTGTTCCATCAATCTGCTTGCACAGCATTAATTTTCTGTTTGCTTGGTAGAGTGGCTTCCCCAAAAGCAATGTTGATAACAAATCTTTTTTAATTTTTAGTTCTAAGCCAAGCCAAGATTATTAATAATGTGGTGTAGAAAGAAAAGAATTCTATGCTAAAGACCATGCGGATGTTGTTAGTTGATTTTTTATTTCCGCATTCACTTTAGCCCTTTTTTTCTAGTTTTCCTGAAACTAAGTTGACAGCATGTTCTGCATAGTATAGTAAATTAATACAGAGATGATTCATTACATGCAAGCTACACTGTTATAACTGAGCTAACTCTGTAATGCCTTAAGGAAATGTCATACTGTAAAAGGAACAAGAGGCTTTGCAAAACCACATCAATACATTTTAGTTGTTGTAATTAAACA
Organism: Elysia crispata; assembly: GCA_033675545.1. Taxonomy (NCBI): domain Eukaryota; kingdom Metazoa; phylum Mollusca; class Gastropoda; family Plakobranchidae; genus Elysia; species Elysia crispata. The sequence continues at coordinate 13,920 of JAWDGP010003476.1, forward strand.
GAAAAATGAATGGATATGAATTTTTTTACAAAGGCAGAACAGACTTTTCATTTTATAAGGAGCTAATTTTATGAAAATTCATCCTCTGGCTAAGTAGATATTGAAACGAATCGAAAATTAGGCTTGGGGAATAACAATCTAAACATGTTTTTTTAGAATACTTGTAGAGAGGCCAAAAATTGCGATAGAAAAACATGGTTTTCACGATTTTTTTTCTCTCTCTGCTATGAATGTCTGTCTTAGATGAAAAAAGTTGAAATTTACGGTTTTGCCCCTATAGAACCAGTGACCCATGCTAGCCGCGCCTCACAGGTGTCCCCTAGAACGTTTATTATGACCGCCATGGCTCGCCGCTGCTGCCCAACTAAAATGCATTTTTGAGTGGCGTGATCAAGCCAGGTCTAAAAAAAAAGTATACGTGTTGAAGAATGGTAAAAATAAAGGGCTGAATTGCATTTTAAAAAAATGAGGCAGTTTGGGTGACCTTTTTCAATTTAAAACAAAAGTTACATATGTTCTTAGTTTGATGTGTGCATTTCTTTAAAACAACCCTTGATTTAATAGAGATATCAAAGAAAAAAAGTTAGGGAACCTATGTCATAAAATTAAACTGATCATCTATGTCTGCAAATTTTTATCACCAAATATATCCATGAAATTCAATTGATGCTAAATTTTTAAATATCCTTCAAGAGAGAGTACATTGGCTTTTCGCTATTCAAAGACCTGACCAACTGCTTCTACATACCTGTAAAGCAGAATGTAGGAGAAAGTTAGGTCATCTAGTTTTTGGGCTCCCTATGTCAACAACTGTGTTTAAGTAAGTCATACAGTGTGTATATATACGAGTATATATTATATATAAATATATATAGTATCCAAATAAACTCTTGACAGATTTATTTTACATTGAAACAACATTTCTCATACTTCATTTTGGACTTTTTGCATGATTTTTTTTTTTTAAAACATAAGATTGTTGATATTTTCCAACCTGCCTTGAACTCAGTTTTGTGATCCTTGTTAACAAAATTTCAGAAGAATAATTATGCGACAGCATAGTTGATGGTGATGCACGTCGTCCCTACTTTTTTAAAAGTAGACTCTTTTTGGTTTTGAAAAAAAAACAAAAACAAAAAATTATTTTCCAGAGATTAAGGTTCAAAAAATTTCTTTAACCCTTCCCTCACAGGATGTATGTAATATATACAAAAGTGGACACTTAAAATGAACATAGCTGTGACATCATTTGAACATAGTGCATAAGACTCCATGTAATCTTCAAGTTTCTTTAATTGAAAACTTTGCCATGTTTGCAATGCTTATATTTTACACAGACATAAAGATGTTGAAAAATATTTACACTGATATCTACCAGGTGGGTGTATCACACTCGTTTACTTTCTTTTTTTTTTTTTTTTTTTGTAAATTTTTACCCGTGTATCAAATATAGCAGATATAAAGGCAAAGTGGAGGATTTGATCAAACCTTTAGTATCGATGAAACAAGCAAATAATTGACTGTGGAACCAAGTCACAGAAAAGGGAAAATTAGCAGCCGTGAGTGATACCAAAAACAAAAATAATCATTAACGTTATTCAGAACAGTTACTGTGTGGTCCTTGCAAATAAGGCAGTCACATTTGGGACATTTGGTTTTAAATTTTTTGGTCTTTTTTATTTGCAGGACATAGGGTACACCTCTTTTGACACCTCTTTTGTTTCTTGGTCTGTGCATCCTTATCTACCTTGTGCCTCTTCCTTTGCTTCTGGGGATCAGAAACTCTCTTGCAATGTCTAGGGCGGAGAGAAGCAAGAACTGTGTCAATGTTCTGCTTGATAGAAAGTTTAAAGGTGCTGATGGATTTTCTCCTTTGCACTTGCTGGAAAACTAATTCTCTCACAGGAGCAGAGAAGAACAGCTAGCATTGTCTTCATCTGACAGCTTGTTTTCTGGCACCCTTTCTTGCCAGAGGAGTCGTCTCTTTGACTTTCTCTTAACAGTGAAGGTATGGGCTATCCGGTCCATGGCGTCCACACCTTCCTTTGTAGAGTTAAAGCTTAATACAATGTTTGACTTGCCAGTAGCCAAACATATTTCAGGTACAGAATGCATCGTACTCGGCAGAAGCACACTCCTGTCCTTCTCATTCTGGAAGGACATCAGAATGGTCTGTTTCCTGAAAAGAAAACCAGGTTCTCTAAGTGGCAAGTGTTTCTTGGCTTGGAAGACTGGGCAAAAATGGCTTTTTCTTCTGACAGACATAAAAATTATTTTATCATCCATCCCTTTGTTCAAAATTTGTCACAAGTGACGTTTTTCCCACTCCCTTTGAAGTCTTCCGTTAATGTCATGACAGTGTTTTAGACCCAATGTCAAAATTGTTTGCTCTTGTGCCAGGTATCTTGGTGCTTCTCTCAGAGGGTAATTGGTCTTGCTGTCACACCCCCAAAATATCTTCATACCATATTTGTCTGCTTTACTCGATGTGTGCAGAAGGGATGGGCACTGGCCATGGAATGGCAGAAGTTGCTTATCTACAGTTATGTTTGCTTGTGGGTAACAGTGTCTGGAGAGGTTGTCTTGGAATGTGTCAGTATACAGGAGGCATTCAATGAAAGCTTTCCTTTCAATAATTTCATGAGTCACATTCCACTCATTGCCTTTGACTTAACTGTCTTCTAGAACAACTATAAACATGAGGCAGAAAAAAGAATTACCAAAAAAAAAAAAAAAAATCAAGGGGAAGTCACTCAACCCAATATTTACTTTCACAGAACTGTTTCAATAGTATAGAGGTGTAAGCTGCCCAGCCAGTATTTTCTACAGAAAAGATGGGAAATATGCTGATAGGGTAAGGGCTAAGGCAGTGGAAGAGGTAGTAAAATTTGAAACTACAATGGCAACAGTAATGTTTTTGTGAACTGTAGATATATAATCATAATTCTGCCTTTCGAGAACTTTGTTTATATCCTTTGCTGTTATTTCTGAGTTTGTGGTTAGCAATGGCAGAAAATCTCATCGTTTGATTCAAGCATTAGTAGAGAGAAGCAAATATTATTACAATTTCTGTATGTTGGCAGCTATTTGTAAGATGTCAGTTCTAATAACTATTTTGTTCAATTGTTTTCTTTAAAAACATTCTTTATTCTTTTCACCTGCTTTTGCTTTTGCCAGTCTAAGATATTTCACAGTCATTTAGACATTAATTGTACTTATTAGCTCTATAATATTTCTGTTTATAGTTACTAGTGCTTAATCTCATCAATATCCCCTTCAACTCCAAGTGATAAGATATATAAATTTAAAGCTAATATCATCAAGCTAGTTGCACCTTTTATGAACTCACCTGAATGCTACCTGTGTTCACCAAATATCTTGCTTTTTCAACAAGCTTTCTGAATAAAATTGTACAGTGCTCCTCTACCACAGAGCCTGGTTTAATGCTAAAATGATTGGTGTTATCATATCTTAATCATTACAATGGTTGCCTTTGACTTTAATATTGACTTGAACTTCATAATCACTATGACTACAGCCATTACCGCTGACGCTTTGTCTTAGATTTCAGCATAAAATTTCACTTTAGCATGTTTAGTTAACTCGCTTTTTTAAACCACCTTTTTTGCGTTTTTTTTACCGAGACATTCGATTTATAATGATATTTTTATCTATTTTCCAATGTTTTCTCTTTTAATTAACACAATCATATGACTGTAACCTTAATAAGATTTTGTCACAATGCAAGTTTTTCTGTTCATTTTGCCCGATATAATATTAGTGCCTGAAACTAACTAAAAAGAGTTGTCATAGGCATATGTTGCAAAACAAAAAGAAAAAAAAAAGAAAAAAAAAACATCACATAAATGGCATGCATAAAGGAAACTGGCTGATCTAAATCTCATCATGTGTATTCTTCTAATATTCTAATTTTTTGGGGGTGAGGCAGTTCCAGAACTGATGTGATGAGGTATCTTGTTCATATCCATTTTTTGAACATCACTTTTATCAACACAGCTATATGAAAGAAGAAAGTAACTAGTCTGAGGGCACTGACAGACGTACCTTCAAAGCGACTCATGGTGTGGTCTCTAATAGAATCTGCACTGTGATTGGTCAGCTGCCTAATGTCTTCAATGAGCGGCTCCTCGCCTTCACCAAAGAACACCAGAAGGAAATGCACAACAAAGTAAACTGTGCCCAGATTTCTGCATACGTAGCAGCAGTTGAGGTAAAATCTGTAGTCGGTCGATTCATGGTTTTTTACTCACTGGATATATTTACTTCAAATTCAATCTTACAAATAATGGTAGTCCTGCTTAAAGGCAATGAGGAAAGCAATAGCAAGCTACCTTACAATGTTGTATACCAAGAACAATTAGGACTCTACTCCTGGTTCCCCTACTGTTGGGTTGAGTTCAGGACTCATTTTATTTTTACTCTATGTAAAACATTCAACATGAATTTAATTCGCGCATTTGCATAATTATGTATTAAAGCAAATCGATATATAATGATTATAACTGATCAAAAGCCTTTTTTAAAACAACAAATGATTGAGTTCTTGCAACACTAAAATCAACTGAATAATATAAAAACTACAAAGTGTTGTGCTATAGTGACTTTGGTGAGAAAAAAACCAAAAAAACACTTGTTTGGGATGATTATAATCTATTATTAACTTTTAAATCTCGTCAATATTATCCTTTAGATTCATGTCATCTTTTTAGTCATTAAAAATTTTTGCAAAGTGTATGCATTGTTCCCTTAGTTTTCCAGTAACCTAATCAACTTTTACAGGGGTCGTATACATCTGAACTCAATCGTGTATTGCTTTCTAATCAATCTTACTTAAAGCTGTCCTTAAATATAATGTGCGGGGTTTCTCATCTATAGATATATTATTCCAAGCTTGTTGTCAAACATTGGCTGTGAAGCTGAAATGAAACTAATCTATCTTAACAGAAGGTCTGTAATGGCTAAGCATAAGGAAATTTTCTAGAATTTTTCAGCATGTTGATATTAGATAGTAACTTATACTTTCTGTAACTTTATTCTACAGGTATTCCAATCTAGTAAGCTGCTTACTCACATCCAGAATTTTTTCACCCTCATCCTTAAGAAGGGCGATTTTCAAAGATATGCTATCAACCTAGTGTTGCATGAAAAAGCTGAGTTGTCACTCTAAAGTATAGCCTTAGTGAGTGTTTATTCCAAGTTCCACTAACTTCAGAATGTCAAAGACTATACTATGTCTTTAAATTTGCTGTGTATTTTTTTCTGAAACTAAATTTTAGCTTAAAAACATCTCGAGTCAAAAATGTAGGCAGATTTAATTATGCGAACCATTTTAAGTGTCATTCGTTATTTTTTTTTTCTTTGATTGAAATCATAAGAGTGTCAGAAGTTCAGGACTGATACACTTGCTACATTGGGGATTCCCTCTCTGAAGACTCCCTGTTACCTCGCTGCTCAATGAGTTTCTACCTACTTTAATAAAATATAATTTATCTACCAACTTCCTGAATCTAATAATTAAAAAAAGAGAATTTTATTGTTCTTTTTAGTGTCTATTCTTTAATATTCTTTTTTCTTAACAAACTTACTGAGATAAGATAATATGACTTTACTGCAATGTGTTAAAATGTTTTAATTTTATTATCTTTAGTGTGTATACTCATTGTAACATGTACTGGCAGAATTATCAATAAAGGTTTGCCCAAATTTTTCATAAAAGTACTCTTGCTCTTATTTTATTTATTTTTAGTTTTATTTTGTTATGACGGCAGGGTTTTTTTTTGTTTTGTTTCATATTGTTTGCGAGTCTTTTCACATACTGCTCACATGAAAAGTCAAAGCATATCTTTGTGTAAAAATTGAATGTTGCTTTTTTTTGCCGTGTTATGTACGTAATTTTTCCAAATATGTCCTACTTTCAGCAAATCATGTAGGCTGCTTAATGGAAAAGGCATTTTAAGGAAGCTTCCTAAGCAATGAACATTTTTTTTTTTTAATATTTCATGTTTTACTCAAAATTTTTTTTATATACATATCCTACAAGTAAAGAACAGAAAAGTATCATAGTACTAACAAAACTGACACACAAAAGAATATTTGAACTTGTAGAAAATACATCATCCTTCATACCCCTCTTCTTCTTCTTTAATATTTTTTTTTTTTTTTTTTACTAGAGATGGGAAAATAACCTTTATTATACGTACCATGGTATTAGTTGGCAAAGCTTGCATACTTGTAGATACCTTAGCAATTGAACATTATTAAAGCAATTTTTGTGCCTTCTATTATATCTGTAGTAAATCTATGCTTTCTTGAACAAAATAAGGGACTTAATTAGAGTTTTTTGAAGTCTTTCAACACACAATGGGTTATGAATCAGATGTTTTAACTATGAATCTGAACAACACTGTAGCAAGGGGTAATGGGGATAATTTTATTTTCATAGTTTCATTTCACCTTTAAAGTCTACATGGAATAATCTTTATATAGGAAGGCCATTAATACATCGAGTTGGTTATAAATTGTAATAATAACTAGAAAGGAAGGTCATTCTTGACTGGAAACAACACATTATAAGCTGATGTTAGGACACAATATTGTTGCCCAAGGATTGAAATAAGAAAGTGAATTATGCAAGTGAAAATAAATAGGAAGGCCTTTCTTTCTTATAGAACAACTTAGTGTAAATAATCATTAACTTGGACTTAAAGGGACAAAGAGTACAAAATTCAAAATAACATTTATACCTTTTGGCTAAAAATTGGCTTCATCAATTTAGATTATTGACATTACAAACATAGGGAGTGTGATTTCTTTTTGTTGAAATCGTATTTATCATAGAATGCAACTGCATTTAGTGAGAAAGACAGCAGAAGGTAAATTTTTTCCCACGTCAGAGACATATGTGGCACAAAACTACACTAGAAACTTCATTTAAAAAAAAAAAGAAACAAAATGCCTTCTTTATGTATAACTGAGAACCTGTGATGAAAAGTATTTTGAAATCTACAAAAATCACTCTTGGCAAGTAACCATAGACTCTCAGAAAGCTCTGATGCTCTTAGAGAGTAGAAGTAGATTAAAACAGAAAATTCAATACACCAGAAATACCATGGTCACTTACAGATCTATAGATAAATCTCCATTCAACTGAAAGATTAAGATAAAAGCTGGTGCTGGAAAAAGTGTAATATTTGCTTCTCACCAAGACTCCCAATGGAACTTGTTTGAAGATGGAGATGAAACAATATAAGTTATATACTTCAATTATCAGATCTAATCCGTGAGTCGTTGGTTAGAAAGTTTATCCTGCTGAGCATGTCTCTGTAGTTTCTTTCTTTTCACCGTTGTGAACATTTGATCCTGCTTTTTTATATGTCAGGCTCAAAGAAAATATCGTATTAAATAGAATGTAAAAATCTTTTAAACGCCGCCTAGCAAATGATGATTGGAACAATGTGCAGAATATTTCCTATTACATTACATACCAATCGATTATTAACTAGATATATACCATCTATTATTATGTTATGTATAGATACATACCGTATATATATATATATATATAGATTACAATATGAGCGAAATAATGACAGGAAGATATGTAATCAGATAACTGTAGAAGTGAGACCAGTTTGTATTATCCCCAGCACCAACCTACTGGAATCCTTGAACGCCATCTCTATATACACTGGTAAGATTTTTATTCAAACGTCGAGTTTTCAACCCTTATTTTCAGACAGTGTAACTAAGTTTTATCTACATCTATTGGCTTTCAAACAAAGCAAAAAAAAAAAACAAAAAAAAACCAGTACTCTTCTGTCTTAAAAAATGCAGCGGTAATGTTTTTTATTTCACTACTTAAATGTTTTAATTTTTTTTTTTTGATTCTCACAAAATAATTAAATTTCAAAGATACTTTCCGAACGTTTTATTGCTTTTCTGTGACTTTTATTGTTGCAATGTTATAATTACATAAGGGTTAGGTAAAGTCTGCAGAGAGAGCATAACTTTTAAATCTTCATCAGAGGGTTTTCTTCTTTTTATTATCATTATTTTCAATTATTACTGTGCATATCATTACTTAGCAGCTATCTTAAACTCTAAGATTAAACTCTTAAAAATATGTAGACTCTGTTTACCAAAACCTTACAACTGCTCATAAATTTCAACATCACATTTAAATTTAAAGACTTATGGTATCAGAAACAAAAATTCACAAGAAACGTGTTCTTGTGAAATTGGCAATATTTTATTGTGTGAGAAAAAACATTGCAGATTACATAACTAAGTTTTTAATGACAAGATACTCAGTGTCATTTCAAAATCAGGAAAATCAAAAGGAAAAAAAAAAGCAGAGGAATGCCCAATGGTTCGAAAAGTGCAGTGTCTACCTTAATATAAAATATCTGCATTTAGAATAGATACAGATCTGTGATATTGATGTCTAATGAATGTGTCTTAAATGAGCAGTGTATTTATCTGTTTCAGTTTTGGCTCCTTAAACCCTTAAATTGTTCTAATAATTATCACGAAAGATTAAAACGTTTTTTTTTCTTTTTTGTAACTGGCTTGACGGCAGAATTATCTTCCTTGAGGAAATAGTTGTTGGGGGTTTCCATAAGTGATAATTTTGCGCCTCTGAGCTTACTCTACTCACTATATTTATTTATTGATTTTTTAAAGTATTTGTAAAAGCTCTTCCTGGAAACCAATTCAACACTAATAGTAAAAATTAAACTTTGAGAGAGCTGCATTTTTGCCAAGTTAGAAAACTTTACTACCTTTAAACATGCAGTTGTTTTATAAACCTGTTTTATATATTAAAAAAAAAAAAGAATGTAAACAGCGGTTGATTTTTTTTTATACTTTTAATGAATTATATTTCTGAAAAAAAAACAAAAAAACCAGAAACATACTAGTTGGTGAAAAAATATTGATAAATCCTCTTAGTATGTCTCGCATTTACATTCTACGTGGTCATAGAATTTATTAATCCGTCTTTACTATATAATACATTCTAATTTTATTTCCCATAAGCTCCAATGATAGTTCCATAAAGTTGACTTCTACAAACTTTTATGCCTAGTCGAACAGGGAACAAGACAGTTTGAGTTCTGGCTTAGATACTTAAGATAAAATCAACGCCGAAGCATTTTTGTCGTATCAAAAATACCGATAAAAATATACACATTTAATAATGCAGAAAAAAAGTTATTTATAACAAACTTTCAAACTTTCTTTTTATTATGTGCTTATCAGCTAAGGTTTAGCAGTTGAACGTTGTAGTACCGTAATAGTTAAAGTAGTAGTAGTAGTAGTAGTAGTAGTAGTAGTAGTAGTAGGAGTAGTAGTAGTAGCAGAAGGAGTAGTAGTAGTAGTAGTAGTAGTAGTAGTAGTAGTAGCAGCAGCAGCAGGAGTAGTAGTACCGTAGTAGCAGTTGGAACAGTAGGAGTAGTAGCCGTTGAATTAGTAGTAGTAGTAGTAGTGAAAGTGGTAGTAGAAGCGGCAGCAGCAACAGCAGTAGTAGCAGCAGCAGAAGTAGTAGTATAGTAGTAGCAGTAGTAGTAGTAGTAGTAGTAGTAATAGTGTTAGTAGTTATAGAAGTAGTTGTAGTTGCAACTGCAGCAGCAGTAAAAGCAGCAAATATCCAGAGTTGAAGCAGTGCGAAGAAGGAGTTCGTTGAATTTGGGTCTTTCCTGGTCTTTATCGGACTGGTCATCTCTCCTCAAGTCAAACTAAGCGTCGTCTCCATTAAGAGTAGATGAATTCTTCCACGCTCCTGTCTATAGATGCATGAGAGTGGCATCATTCACTATGTGACCTTGGACTTTGGAAAACCGTACCAAAGGGTAATGACATTTTATTCTTTTGTTTTAATTTTTCAACGATTAATCATGAAGCACTTCAATAATCCTCTCTTAAACCGAATTGTTATTTTTTTAAATTTAATCATCGAAAGTCGAGAGCATTCGAATTTTATACGGTAATGGCGTAGGAGAAGAGTTATCTTCGAAAGATTACGTTCAGACCTCAAACTGCTCGGAGCTAAAAATTTTAATTATGAGAATAAAAGAGTAACTGCGAGTTTTATAACAATAAAATTATCAGTCTTGAAAATCATGATGTGAAACAATAGACAACTTCAATGATTTACTAATCCTCCGTCCTTGAAACCTCCATCCCTCTAGTTTAATTCCTCTCTCCAAAATTGATCTTTTTTTTTTGTGACTGACACTTAATAAATTTCGATCCAGATAGTTTCCAAAACAGCCAAAAGCAAAATTAATATCGAAACAAATCTAAATCTCTCTTCACTCAAATATACATTACGCAGTAAAAAAATATCCTGGGTAGAAATAGATAACTGTCTTTCTGCGTTGCTTTTTTCCTTGTTTGAATCCATCGTAAAAATGGAAAAAAAAATTTTTTTCTTCCTAAGATGTTCCTCATGTATTATCTTTTTGGTTTTTTGAAAGCCGTAATAATTTTACCCAAAACCTTAATATCAATTTAAAAATCCTATTTATATAAATGTATATATATATATATACATACATACATACATACATTATTAGACAAACATAATTTTTTTATCGCCTAATTTTCACTGCTCCCGAACCCAAGCTATTGAACGCGATTTACAAATGGACGGAAACAAACCCATCAACTGAAACATACGAGCAGTCCTTTCAATACACCTGCTTCACACCAGCCACCGTTTAGAGAAATCTATGACAGACTGAATGCCGTTATAGTCAGATCTGGTTTAAAGAAAATATAAACATTGTCCATCTCTGTTTCTCTTCGACTAAAGATTATCATTACGTGGAGTTCCTCTGGCACCCGCTCTATAAACTTTTTTGTTTAAAGCATAAATGTATTTGTTTATTCTAAAATCTCTCGGGCACAATCGAAAAAAAAATGTGGAAAACCCCAGACATTTTTTAGCTTTAAACGAACAAAAAAAAGGTTAATTTCTTGAACACCTCATAGTAAGCTTTCAATAATTGATATAGAACAAGAAGAAGAAGAAGTAAGTGACTTACAGAGAGAACAGAAAAGAAAAGAAACAAAAGTAATAGCACCAGCAGCAATAGTGAAGTAATAGAGAGAATAATATAAATAGTTGGAGCATTAGAAGAAAAGGATACAATTATACACTGTATTCTTTATGATAACTGTTTTCCTTTGCATATCTCTTTTAATTATGATGCTCATCTTTTGATTAATCTTTGTTTTTAAACTACAAAGTTTAACACCTACACCCGCACTGAAAAAAAATGAAAAAATCAAACAAAACAAAACAAAACAAAAAAATAAAAAAAAAACATTGAAAAAAAAGGTCAGGAAAATTATATACTTGTATGGTGTGTAATCAATTGCGTGTGACTAATGAAACATCGCCTTGTCAGTGAGAATAAACAGTGGATGTGAAAATTAACTACCACCAGAAGTCATACAGATAGAAATTATTTTAACATTATGTTAGATAAAGTCGAACTGTACTGACACCTTTACTTTATTTAAATAAAGTTTTTAAAAACTTTTTTGAAAGGATATACCTCTTAGAAATGTGGAAATTAATACTGTAATTTTATTTTAAATGCTATTTTATAAAATGTTGAAAATCTAATATGAAATTTATAAAATTTTAAATTCATAAGCAAAAAGTTGTTTGTCAGTTTTGTTTTGTTTTGTTTGTTTGTTTGTTTTTTTTTTCATTTAATTTACTAACTTATGATTTTACTCTTAGCTATTTCCGTATGACTTCATGATGTTAAACATACATTTGGGAAAATGCAAACCAATTCAACTTTTGCCTATCCATTTTATTTCATTGTCAGTATTTCATTTGACAATGACATTTTATGTGTATTGTGTATCAATTCCATCCTATGATGAGCATTTCTTCACAAATTTAAACTATATGATTAAGATTGAAAAAGTGGTCTTCGCATCTTTAAAGTCATTGTGTTTATAACGACCACTTTGAAATCATGGAAACATAATTTTTTTAAAATTTTTAAGGATTGCTCTCTCTGTCTCTGTCTGTCTGTCTGTCTGTCAGTCTGTCTGTCTGTCTGTCTGTCTGTCTGTCTGTCTCTCTCACTCACTCACACACGCACACTCTCTCTCACTCTCTCTCTCTCTCTCTCTCTCTCTCTCTCTCTCTCTCTCTCTCTCTCTCTCTCTCTCTCTCTCTCTCTCTCTTCAAATTTATTGGAGGTCTTTCATTGTTTTCAAATCCACAACCCTTGAGTTATCTAGACAGAATGACAACAAACATAAATCGGGTATATCTAATTCACAGAAAGTGGTTTATTTAATCCTATACAAGCAGTTGAACGTCAAAACTAACTTTCTAAGCTATCACTGATAACCCTTTAAGGATGAAGCAGATATCGCACAACGACCGAAGTGGTATGTCGGATATATCAATTATTTTCAGGGATTCGTTGTGTTTATGTTCCAAAAAAAACTTTTCTCAACCTTTCATAATCAAATTTTTTTTTACGTACAAAGCTACAGTTTTTTTCCTACTTAAATGGTTTCTATTTATTTCATAGGTGCTATTTTTTTTAGCTTCAGCACTTGTCGAAGCTACCTTCGATCGACTTAAAAATGAGGCTGTACTGTAGTAACGTGTAAACGTAAAAGCATTGTTTGTTACATCTAAAGACATCTGCTCTAAAGAGCTATACATCCCTTTCTGCATACGGTAATCGAGAATTTCAGATTGCACTTTTACATTACCCGCTTAGCCTCGCCCGAACAACATAGAGATCAGATATTATAGCGTATGCAGGTTCTCAAAGAGTAGCGTCTTGAGAGCGAGAGAGAGAGAAAAGGGAGGAAGAAAGAAAGAGAGAGAGAGAGAGAGAGAGAGAGAGAGAGAGAGAGAGAGAGAGAGAGAGAGAGAGAGAAACATGGGATAGAGAGAGAAAGAAAGAGAGAGAGAGGAGAGAGAAAGAGGATAGAGAGAGAGAAAGAGGGAGATAGAGAGATAGAAATAGAGAGAGAAATAGGAGATAGAGAGAGAAAGAGAGGATAGAGAGAGATAGAGAAAAAGAGAGAGGAGAGAGAGAGAGAGAGAGAGAGAGAGAGAGAGAGAGAGAGAGAGAGAGAGAGAGAGAGAGAGAGAGAGAGAGAAACTCTCAATGGTGTGAAAATTCTAGTCAGAAATAAAATAGAACATATAACTCGTGAATGAGAAAACATTACAACAAAATAATGTTGAGAAGATCTTAGACACACATCTGATTGGTTATCTGAACACACTCATTCTAAGTGGCATAACTCTTTTTGAATTCCCATCCACTTTGAAGTAAAACCGTTAAAAATTGACACCAAGACGAATTAATTAGTGCCAATTAGATGATACGGAAAAAAAAGCATAAAGGGGCAGGTTGAGCATGGGCGAGATTGAGGTGTAAATCTTCAGCCGTAAATGTTGTTAAAGGTCAATCTTTCCGCACGTTATAATTCTATAATAAGAAGAAAAGAAATTAAGACACAAGAATGTTTTCAATAAGTGGTTAAAAATTAAATAAATAAATGTTTATAATCAAGATAGGATTATTTATGTAAAAATAAGAACAGGTAATACATGTAGCGTACAATTTATATGGTAAATATACAAAGTAACGTACAAGTAAGGTACATGTAAAGACGAATAACTAATTTGTTACTTAGGGTTAGGTTGTATACAGCACAACATTGTAGGATATTCAGCTTAAAACTTTATATAAAGCTTAAATACTTGGGCAGTGCTTGCCTACTCACCACAGAAGATTAATAATATCAATGCCGTACTGTGCGACTTCATTCTACTTTGATCCTTAACACCAGTCGTAATTGTAGCGACATTTACAGCAAGAGTCATAGTTCAAATCAAAAGGAGCAAAAGATGATTTCGGGCACAGCGCCAAACTGATGATAGTTTATCAAACTGCGACATTGAAGAAGAGCAACATTGTCGGAGGAGGAAAAGATCCAAGATGATAATTGAAACGAATTGATAACGTACCACCTGACACTTGCAACCCACCCGAAAAGCACTCTCCTTTTTTTTACGTTTAATTTTTAAATTGAAACCTGCCTTGGGACATTTGTTCTTCTCAGGTTTTTTTTTTTTTTAGTAAAGAAAAGAGGATAAATGCACCTCATTGTGTTTGAGGATCAGTATATTGAAACTTGCTCACCAGTGTCTTTGATCTCATTCCATTTGGATCCATATTTTGTTTGTTAGAGATACATGGGAGTTATACATCGTTCAAAAGAAAAAGAAATAAATGAAATGAATACTTAGTTTTCGTTAGCAAGTTAAACAAATGAAAAAATTGAAAAGTTTATTAGCGAGAAATAGAACGCTGGAAGTTAAGTTTCTCTGTTCAGGTCCTTCTTAATGTTTCAATCAGTAGAACTCATTCTGACAGTCTCTAGGTATGGCTGTCTGCTTGAGTATCTGTCTTTTTGTCTGTTGCTCTATCACCCTGTCTGCGACTCTTCTCTGCTTGCTTCTCTTACGCCCACCTCCCTGCTACCTTTAATCTCTTATTTATCCCTCCCTCTTTCTCTCACTCGCGAGAACCTTTCCTTTCTTTCTGAATCTCAAACCATGTTTAAGTTATCGGAACAATTTCGATTATACTGAACAACAATCTTAACACACATTCACATGAGATAAACCTCCGCGATGTGTCCCCCCTTGGCGTGTGTCTTGACCGTCACGGACTCCCCATCTATCTGGACGGGACAGTTCTCGTTCCTGAACAGCGTGAAGCACAGGCTGTAGATGGCGATGTCGTAAGCCGGGCTGGAGCGCAGGAAGAAGGACGCCTTCCGTTTGATTCGCTGCTGCCACTCAAAGGCTGGGCATGCCGTGTGTGGCTGTGAACAGAACGGAAAGAAAATCCATTAGTTTGTCCTTACGTGTTCACGTCTTTCGCTTTATTTGTTTTGTCGGTCTCGAGTTAGATCTATGTTTGTTTTTTATTTTCTATACTACTAATTTGTTTATTTGCGATCACTAGTCCTGCATCTTTTAATCCTTAGGTCTGTCTGAGCCTCCTTCTTTGTTTGACTGTCTTCTTTATTTGTATTAGAAAAAATCCCCATATTAAGCAAGGAAAAGATGCTTCATTATCTATGACTTGCAGATATTTCAAAGAGAGAGAGAGAGAGAGAGAGAGAGAGAGAGAGAGAGAGGGGGGGGTGGTGAATGATTAGGGTAAATGATGCTATATTGTCAATGATCTGAATGTGGAAAAACTTTCCAATAATGCTGGTTTATAAATGCTTTATTATCTACAAGCTACACGCCAAGATAAAAAACAAAACAAAAATAAAAACAAAAAACAAACACATCCCAAAATTAGGGAATATGATGCCTTATTATTTTAGCCGTCATACACTTTAGTATTTAAAAAACCACTTTTAATAAAAATAATAAAAAAAAAATAATATCTTATCATTTTAGACTAGTGGTCTTAACAAAGATAATGGATGTTTTTGTGCTTTCACCTTTATCTCTCTGTCTCTGATTTCTCTCTCTCTCTCTCTCTCTCTCTCTCTCTCTCTCTCTCTCTCTCTATCTCTCTCTATATATCTCTCTCTCTCTCTCTCTCTCTCTCTCTCTCTCTCTCTATCTCTTTTTTCTCTCCATCTACTTTACCATCTCTGTCTTTC